>JAIPRN010002876.1:0-25917 GCA_025469175.1 Geopemphigus sp. TES_GeoC_2020 | reverse complement strand
TATATATATATATATATATATAAAAATAACGTAATTTGTAATTTTATTTTATATAATTAACGATAACCTAATTGTGAACAAATCTATAGAATTGAATTTGGTTCATTTTAAGTGGTCGAATTTTCGTCTAGTATTTACTGTACCTTTTCCGATCACGTCAAATGTAAATTAAAAATTTCGCACTTTTTTATTATTCTTTATTATACAATTTAAATCGATTTTATGTAAACGTTTATCGATTATTTGATATATTTACAAAAACTAGTTATTTATTTAGAAAAAAATAATTCTAATTCCCATTTTTTTCGTAACTATATTTGTTCTATATTTAGTATTTAAAAAGAGGACAACCGCAGTAACTTAATTTTAAACTTTTTCGATTAGATATAGAATTATTATTATTACGCACTTTAAAAGTTCTTTTTCGAGAATTTGTTCATTTCTGATCGCGTGACATTTAGTACTCATTATTAACGAATTATATTGTTTTATTTCGTCTTCTTGATCTTGTTTCAACTCAAATGATCTATTCAACAAATAACTAGTCTTTTTTTGAGCATCTTCATCTAACTGTTAAAGTTCAGATAAATTATTGTCAGCAGACGTATGTACAAGTTAGTTTGTACATAATTACGATTGTTTAATATAATAAAGAAAACGATGGTTATAATTATAAAAAATATCGAAAAACCATATGATTAAAGTTTAACGATATAAAAAAGTATTTTCATCGCGAAATGAAATATATATAAAATAAATAATTATACCGAAAAAATTGAGTTTATTCGGACAATTTATAATTTTCTCGTCGTAAATGCGCATACGCAGCCACACGCGTGTTATATTACCGATAAAACGTCGATTATAGGAAATTTATAGAAATCTTAGAAACATTCTATAAAGTAACTGGTTTATTTCGGCAACGTACAAACTTTCGGCTATTATTATGTACTATGACTAGGCGATCTCTAATGATTCCCGGTCAGTCTATAGGAATTCTATAATAGAATATCGAAGTTACGTTTGGTAAAGTATAAAGTCAATTATTTTGATCGTATTTTCAACGTCTGTGCTATGTATGAACTACAGACGTGTACACTGTACTCGGTAATAAAATGTTTAATACTAACCGTCGACGATATTTTAATTCGTTTATAATTTTATTAACGACTACAACGATACAATGTAACACGAAAATGTCCGAATAATCTTAAAATAAAACCCTTTATTCTTATAATTATACGCGTCGATTGCGCAACACGCGTAGACGAATGCTATTCTGAATCGAGCGACACGTTCGTTTCCGACGCACAAACATTTTATAATCCGGCGCTTTAATCCGCGCGTGCTTTCCATTTAAACCTTATTCAGTTTCTGCGGATTGTTCGACATATCGAAACGCGATAAATTTTATAAACGTTATTCGGACGCGATTTTAGCGAACAATTTATTTTTTTTGAATAACGCGAACGATAATAATAATTTGAACGACGTGGTAGATCGGGTCAAGTGAAGGTTGAGGACCAAGGTGGACGACCCCAAATAGCTGGGAAATAGGCGAGGAAAAAGAAAGATGCTTATTTCGTTGGTCCACGACGGTAAATTATTCGTCGCGTTCAATTTCATGAACCGCCGGTACCGTTTGGCCGTAACTAAATATTTAAGATGCGGGCCTGGGTCATAAACAACTGTATCGTCTGTAATATCGACGCTATTGGATCGACATGAACCATGGGTACTATACGGTACGCGGATACTAATTTTAATCGATTTCACAGATCGCTCGTTTAAAATTGCGTGTCGTGTAGAATACACTTAGTTATTACATAAACACTTTTAACAATATACGATTGCGGTTAACCTGAGATAGTTTCGGCCCTTTCGTCCGATACTTGCTATATTTCTGCAATTCGGCTTTCCTGGCTTCGCTTTCCTCCTTCTTTCGCTCCTCGTCGAGTATGCGAAGTTTCGTAGCCGCGCATCGTTCTTCCGTGGTCAGCACTTTGGTTACAGTTTTTAACCGTCCGTACGTTTTACTGTCGAGGATCCGTTTGCCCGGTACGGACGAAAACGGTTGTCCTAATTTATCAAGTTTACAAACGAGCTCCTCCTGTTTTCTTTGTACCCATTGATCATTATGTCGATCGTTCCTGGAGTTCATATTAGCGACCAATTGCATCGACTTTTTCGTACCATCGGCCGCCACACTGTCTAATCGGCTTACATTGCGATACGGCGGTTTACAAACGTTTTGCATTTTGATTGTATCTTTCCAATATATCCAAAATAAGAAAAATCGTTGTACACAACGTTTGTACATTTTTAACGATTATGTTTGCTAAACTCACTTAAATGTCAACGATGATCCGAAATTTATCAAAATGCACTACGAAAACCTATGTAATAGTTGTATTTAGAACAGTTCGCCAGTCGACACACTTTTTCGAATATATTTCACGGAATATAATATTGATAAACGTTTGTTTAATTGGTCACTAAGAGTTATTTTTAGTAAATATTGTTAGCGTTAGAAATGTACGGGCGAGAGGGTACAACAAATGTATAAAAACTGAAGCGCGTAATAAAAGAGCACGGCCCAGTAATGTTTTTGTTTCTGTAATAATTATAGGTAAATGGGAATCAACGAAAATAGGATGCGCGTTAGGTGTTATTTCAAATCGTTCTCGCTACAGTGAACATAAAGGAAAAAAATATTGACTTCGATTAATCGATTATATAATTATTCAAAGTTTTGTATTACACTTTATTCATAGATTATAATTATAATTATACAAAAATCACATGGCATTGGTATTATGGTACACGTTGATAAATTTTAATCTCAAATATAAATCACTCGCGTTAAATTTACGCTTGGACCGTTTGTCTCCGAAAAGAAACGGTATTGGATTCTTTTTTGTTTCCATTGTCACAGCGATCACGGATATTGGGCCCCAGTGTAGGTATGTGACGGCGGCGGTGGTTTGAATGCCGACATTGTAGACATTGGGAGCTGTCTTAGCTGGAAAGCAGCGTCGGTAATATAAGTCGGTGCTGCGAAATTGTTGTTATCTCGGCGATCCCTGGCACGACGATTTTGAAACCATATTTTTATCTATCGAAAATATTGCCCGATATTAAACGTGTACGTATGTATACGTTAACTAACAATGGTTTACGTATGATTTATGTGAAACGGAAATTGCCGAACGATCGACGATAACGTTAATTTCGTACGTATACGATTTAAATTGCGTCCATTGAATAATAAACGAGCGTTTAGTTAAAAATAGAATTGACGCTCGGTACGATAGTAACGTTATGTCAATTAATTTTCTCTATCAAATTATTATAATCAAAACAGGATTTCGATAAATCGACGTTCTTAAATATTATTAATTACCGCGTCTATAAATTCTCTCGTTCGTCAATATTTCAATTTTCTACTATTTATAATTTATTAGTATTTCTCAAAACGAAACACTTGAAAGTGTAACGAATATCGATTCGTGTAGTTTTGGATCAATTAAATATTGTACGACGATTATTCGTTAATAATTGGTTTTTTTTTCAAAGAAAATAATGGAAAATTTTTTTAAATAAATCTTTTATTTAAAAAATTATACGCGTTTAAAAAATGGTACTATTATCGTATAGTGTTCTCGTCTGTCTGGTACAAAATGACGGCTCCTTATATAACCACGATTGTTTTTCTACTTTTCTGGGTTGATAATAGTACAAGTGCAATGATTATATTGTTTTATTTTTAATTAAAAATTAAATCGTTAAATATGAAATATAAACTGACGGATAAGTAAAATGTCCAATTTGGATGATAAAAAAAAAAATCGCTCCTAAGGAATAATAGATAATATGTGTACAGTCGCGTAAATTGGGTTGAGGTTGCAAAAAAAATATATTACCGAGAACCGTGGGCCGCTGAAGGCTTCGCTACTTCTTACACCCCTCTTTATTCATATACGAATGACAAAAGTGGACGTAACGTGAACATAAATTGTTAAATTTTAAATAACGGTACAATATTGAACGCGAATCGTTTTAGTATTTTAGATATTTGTAGATTTCCGAAAATATAACTTCGCGACCCTGTCATTAGTTTCGTGACCTTTTCGGGTAGGCGAACATTAAATCGTAAGTTATTTTCGCTGTCCATTACGAAACGTGTATGAGTTAAGCTTGGTTATATGTTTCGACAATACAACGAATAATGAATGTAAACAGTGCCAGATACTCACTCTACTCTGCGACAAACGCAATCTTTCAGACAATACGTTCACGTCATTGGTGCCACCTAAATACGCGTTGCGCTGAAATTCGTTTTCCAAGACAGCTATCTGATATGCCGTGAACGGAATTCTCGGATTACGTCCACATCTACGTTTCTGTTTGGGTTCGCCGTCCTTCCTCTTAATTCCTGAACACATTTTTATGGCGATATTATAACGTGAGCCCGCGTTGCCGTAAAATTTGTAAAATATTATCACCCACCCCCTCATTCTCGCCCAAATCACAGAAAAAGTATTTATCGTAACTTCAAATTGGGTTTCAAAAATATTTCAAAATCGTTGATTTTAGTCTTGCGCCCAATATCGTGTACACTATATACGCGCGTTATAATAATTTGTATTTTTCATTTTAATTTTCGATAAATATTTATTTTATTTATCAACGATTTCCCGGTGAACTCAACTCTTTTCGATCAATAAAATTTTTTATTTTCGGTGTCATATATATATTATTCACAATTCATGGAAACACGCGAATATATTTAGTTTATACGTTTAGAAATACCAACGGTTTTGCGAGAAAATAAATAATAAGCAAATGTACTTTTCCAGACAATTTGCGGGTTAAACAATTAATTTTTGATCGAACTGTGTTTATTGGTTTTTTCGATACAAAAATTAAAGGGTTCAACAGTTCGCGTGAATAATTTTTATAATTTGTTTTCGTATATTATGCTCTGTGCTCGTGCGATGCTCACGTCAGGAAACTTCAATAATATTGCAGTGTTAAACTAATATGTTTAAACTAACTTTTCATATTCTTCGAAATTATTTGAAATTAATCGATTATTTCATTCGAAACGATTCGTTATTAATTCGTACGTTTTTAATGTAATCGGTTATCAAACAAAAGCCTTCGTTTTATATTAAATAATTGGACGTCGAATCGTCGAAATTTTAGTTTGAATATGGCTAAAGCGTTGACTATCCAAAATATCCGAAATCCGTCGATACGAGAGTAATGTTCGACTTTTATCTTTTTGTTTACCAAGAAAAAACGTCGATAAACGCTCTAATTAGGACCAATTTTCAACATAAATGGTCGGAAATTGTAGAAATATCCATTATTTATACAAACCAATTACAAACGTATTCGATATATGTCTGTAGGTTTGTCAGAATACATTAATCATTTAAATTAACGCGATAGTTTAACTCGAGATTATATATATTTATACGTACTATCGAGTTTTGGAGGCTTGAATCTTGTACAATACAACCAATCGTAATTTGGACTTTTCGGCTTCGCCATGTCGTCTTCGGGTTTCTTTTCCCCAGCTTTATTCAATATGTATTCCACGCTAAACATGAACGAAGGTCTCTGTGTTTGATCATCCTCGTTCATCAACTGTTCGTTATTTTCGTTACGTCTTGGAGTGTCCGCGTTCATCTGAGCTGGTTGATTTCCTTGGTTGTTCCACATGATGTTTGTCAATGACCTAGACATTTGTAATCGTTACATTAGACGTGAATACGACGAACGAAATGAAATCTACGGATTTTGAAACGTTCGTTCCAACGATTACGTTTCGTAATAATAACTTTAGTTTTATGTCTACCATCGTCTTTAGATAAATACGATCGGTAGGTTCGCGTCGCGTTAAATTCAAATCGCATTTACTATTCGCATCACATAGGATAAAAATTTTAATTTTTTCTTTCTATATTACCGTTCTTGCGACTCAATACTCCACAATTATGTCAATATATTCGCACAATTTTCATTTATGTTATTATTTTCACCGTTACCAACACTCAAATTACACAAATTATTTATCAACGATTATCGATTATATTTTATCGCAATTTACTATGTAAACTTAGTATTGAAATATTTACGTACAGAACACACAGTCTACATCTATCACAATTTAAATTAAATTTAACCGACCTATCATTATTTAAGTAAAATATACGTTGAAGATACTTACAAACATTAATTTATTCAATTAAATTTGTCGACTTTAAAATTATAATTATACTTTAACGTTGTATGAAACGCGCAATTAAATCGAGTATTCGTTTATTTTCGATTAACTAAAGCAATAAATTCATTTGCGAACTAATTACAACGCGTTTTTGTTTTTACGCGTATATTTCAAAAACGTTTCGATGGCGTTTAAATATACGTATGTAATGTACGATTTAGTTTACAACAATATATGGCTTTAGAACTTTAAATAGAAGTTTACTTAACTTACAACGATCGAAAGAACCCTAAATTATATTATTCATTTAATAACGTTTTTAATATCTTAATAATAATAATAATAATAATAATAATAATAATAATTTCGTTAAATATAACGATAATTACGTTCGTTTAATTAGTTAGATTACAAAAATTTTCATTGAAATTTTAACAAATTTTAGCGTAAAGTGAAAAAAATCGAAAAATTATTAAATGCGATGTACGCGTATTTTTTTTACCTAGTAAGTTTTACCTATAATTGGATATTAAAGTAACTTGACAGTTTTTTAATACTAACCACGAGATAATAAATTAACGAACAATCGACTACGGTGTTGGAAATCGAGTAAATCGTAGTCATTTAATTAGCCTGGAACGCGCATTTAGCAATACACAACAAGTGTCCAATTTCGGCAATTTTTTTACACGCATTTTGTGCTTGGTCGAAAATAATATTTTTCCAAGAACACAAACACGAAGTTATTATTTAAATATTTCGTAAATTTATTAGATATTCGCTACGCGCGTTAAATAATGTTAAAATTTATCTCGATAAATATAATAAAATAAAATAAATACAAAAATTCCCGCGAACGACCGAAACGCATTACGACAAAATGATCACCGCAGTGGGACGGCCGATTAAAGGGGTGAGGGAGTCGTGTAAAACGTAAGAATTCGGTCGTTCGGTTTTCTTTTTTTTAAGAACAATTTCGAACTTGAAAACCGTACGGCGGGGAAAACGAGAAAACTGCCGTCAAGCACGCGCGCGCGAATCGGCGGAAGCAGAGACTTACCCGGGGAAAAGGAGCGAGCAGGTCGAACGGGCACGAACGCAAGAACGGTGGCCGCGTACACGAACTCGTAAAACGGACGAACGACGCGCGTAGCCGGCCGCGGTGAGGCTGCTGTTGGTTGTTCGGCGGAAGAGGTCTAGATGGCTACTGACCGTCGTCGCGGTGTTGCAGATAACACGCACGAAACGGTCAAAGATAAACCAGCATGTTGTTGGAAAGAAAAAAAAAGCCGCATCTGTACGCGCGCGCCCGCGTACAGATAAAACGCGTACGCGTATTAGGTAGATATATTTCACTGTCGCATTATCACAACCATACCCGCTTTGGGTTCTTGCGCCGCCGGGGGTATCCGTTCTTGTTTCGAAGAAGGGTAGTGACGGGACGTATTGTACGCGTTATTATTATTATTGCCTTCGATCGTATACAATATATATATATATATATATAACGACCCACACTACCGCGCATACGCCACCGGGTTAATTAAGCGGAAATTTTCTATTAACTTGTTGTGTTTGCCGCGTCCCGCGTGTAAAACACACGCACACACACACACACACACACACACACACACACACACACACACACGTGCACGCACAAATACAAACGCACCGACCACCAAACCAGTTTGTACAATACGATATGCGAAGAAATTATGAGACGCTGCCACCACACAATATCGCCCGTCGTATCCCGCGTGTTATTTTTATTTATTTTCCGATAATCACGCTTCGGTGGCCGTAGATACCACACGCGCCCGAGCGTCTTACACGGACGCACACATGTGCGCCGCAGACCGGACACGACGAGGCGGGTCCCGGTGCTTACGATATAATAATTTCGGGGTTTTTATTGTTTTTTTGGATGCCCGCAGTTTCCAGAAAAGGTCTCCTTTTCACACGCGAATAGGAGGGCGTGGGGGAGTGACCTAGTTTTCTTCCCGGTCGTTCGACGTGTCCAAATTAAGAGATAATATTATATATTAGCGTATTTTGCGCGCCATGTGCGTTGCATTGTAAGATAACATACAACACACACACCACGTGTTTCATTTTGTCACAAAAAACAATTTATCTTATTTTATCTTATCGTTCGACGTTAACTAATAGGGTGGCTTGACACGTTACAAGTACTAAAAATGAATTTCATACGAAATTGAAAAAAATATTTACGAATTGAAATATGTTTTTGGTCCAAACGTACGAAGAACACGACATATTCTTTTTTTTTCTTTTCCTATGCAAACAAAAACTACATGCCCTTTAAATCCGACAATGACCCTCCGAAGTACTGACTAAACTTGTTATCGAATTCGGTTTACACATTTCGGGCGTAGTGATAATAATCGCGTTTATCCGTAACGATTTAAAAAATGTACGTAATAAGAGCTGGTAAACGATCAACGGGCATTTGTTACGTGTTTTCGCAAAATTCTAACGTTCTTACGTTCACTTCTCTGTTCGAGTTCGGTTTGGTGTTTCGTATACATTTCAAATTTTTTGAAATTCGTTTTTTTTTTACGAAAAATTCAAATTTTAAACATTTCTATCTATTTTTAGTATTTAAGACGTCTAAAACATTTGCGCTTAATTCCGCGTTGATACCTTACTATAGTATAAATATATATTACAGACACGACCGTAAATTTTGAAAATCGTATTATTAGATTGTACGTTCAAAATAGATCGTCGAAACACTGGCTACCGTTTTCGCTAGTACGAAAACGAAAAACCATGGAATCCAATGAACTCAACCATGATCACGTTTAATCCCACCGATATTGAAATTGACCGAAGACACCGGTTTTCGTTTGTAAAACGTTTTCGTTGCGTTTACGACGGTTATTAAAATATTCAAGATTAATTTTTTTTTTTTTTTAATTTGTTCTTAGTCGGCACGAACAAACACACATCTCAATAAGGTAGACAAAGAATCGCCGCCTGTTCATACCGAAGACTTCAACACACATTATGAACGGATCAACGGTTTCGAAGGGAATGGCTTACTAATAATATTTTAATATTTATAAAATTATAACATTATCGTATGTCACGTTGGAGCTACCAGATTTCTCGAAAAACTCATTATTATTATTATTAATATTTTCTTATTACACGGCCATTCGATTATTATACTGTTGTCAATTTAAATCTATTAGATATTTAAAGACTCGTTTTCTTAAAAAAAAAAATCGTTGGTTAGTAATACTTATTACTATTATTAGTATTATGTGTATGTACGTCTGCTGTGTGTTTTATGTGTAAATAGAATATTAAAATTCACGATAATATTAATGAAAACCGTTTCTAATAATTATACGATAAGCCGAATTTTTATTCGCTATAAAACGATTTTATATAAATAAAGATTGTCCATTAATACGAGTACGTCATCATTATTTAACGTCGAACGTTATTGAAAACCGAATTAATAAATAGAAAACAAATTGATTACAATTTATCAAATAACTTAAGCTTATAAATATAAAAAAAACGTATTTTTTTGAAATTCCGTTTAACCACGCGTATTTAAATAGTCAGGATGATTCGGTAAAAGATGTGTAACGGAAATGTCTTAAAAGAAAAAAAAGAGGAGAACGCGTATATGTTCCAATAGACGGGCAGAGACCGCGAAGTAATATAGTAATATTATTATATTAGTAGTAATATTATCGTGTGGTAAAAGCCTGCACGGTTAGGATATTCGAATATATTCGACAGAACACGAACGTGTTTTTCTTTTCGTGACAATCAGCGCGCGCACGAAACAAACCAATAAACGAGCGCGTGAAAAACCGTGCAAATTTTTAAAAAATATTTATCACCACGGAACGTATTGTTGCACGTGAATAACGTTACGGAAATCGGAGCTCGTTTAAACAACACCCGGTATCGATTGAGGAACCGGGAGACTTTAATACTCACGGGTTGCGCAGTTCCGAACGAGAGATACACATCGGTGGACTTGGCGGCGGACCGTATGTGTACGGAAAGCGACGTTCGAAAGACGAGTTGTTGGTTAGTTACGTACCAGTTAATCGCGAACGCGTACGGATTTCGGCCATAAAATGGCCGTCGTCGGTACCGAACCGCGCACGCGACGGACAAATATAAAAACGGTTAGTTCCTTCCCATTCTCCCCCCCCCCCGGGGATTTGAAACGACGTACACACACACGGGCGCGCGCCAGCGTATGTAATATAAACGCGACAGCGACGACGATCTGTTAATAAATAAAGGTCCCGATCGGAACCCGGATATATAACCGTGGATGCGCGTTGGACGAATTCGAAGGGGAGCCCGGGAGTTTTTAGGCCGCCAGTACAAATAGTCGGACGTAACGGACTACTATTAATATACACGGGCGGCAATCTCGACGATACCCTCCTAGATTGACGTTAACGACCATGTTATAGGCGGAGCTAACGAGTCTTTGTGGTCGTCCACGCCGCCGCGGTCTCAACGAGTGCACACACGCGCGCGCGTGTGTTGTTTTTTTTAAATATCGTACAAAACGCGTTCGTTCTTTCGTTATGATAATAACGAAATATATATTACGCACGCGTGTTGCGCGTATGTAATGTCGTTATTGTTGTTCGGGTGAACCTTTTCTTGCGGTGTAGGTATACGCGAGGCAGCGGCGCGGCGAATCCAATAAAAACGTTTAGTCAAGCGGACTAAATAAAACAAACACCGCGGTAACGCGGAATCGGCGACGGGCAGTGGTACGTAAATACGCGGCGGCGATAGTAACGAACGAAAAGCCGAGGGAAAAATTGGAATACAATAAAGAACGCGACGCGGGATCGGTTTCGCGTTTGCGGTTCTCTCGTCCGTTTCTCGCCGCGTCGTTTCATCCGGCGGAGTCCGCCGGACCCGCGCATAGGCGCGCAGTATTTGTACACGTACGAGTACCCGAACACGAACCGCGTGTGTGGTCCACGCGCCCGGTTTTTCGTATTCCGCGTCTTTAAAACAACATCGCGCCTTTCGATTCGTTTTTCCGCGCATTCCCGCGACGGTGCGTGCGCGTGTGAACCGCACTCCCGGCAACGGCCGAGTCCCGATCATACCGTTTTCTACCACTCTTTCGAACCCGATTACGTTTCACATATATTCCGGGACACATCACCCGGCCTCGGGTCGTCAGTTCGCTAACGCCGTGGTACTCGTTACGGAATCCTTTCAATTCGGCGACAATTTTACGCGCTCCGTTGCCAAAACGAACACGCACAGCGACGACGTTTAAAAAGCACTAATTTTTCGGGGCCTATGTTGATCACCTTGGCGCCTTTGGAAATCGTGGAAACGGTTCAGTTCCCGTATTTCCTAACTAAACGGTTGGTCAACGGAAACCAACCGCTCGAATGATTTCCCGTATATCCCGTCGTCGCGAACGCGACATTTTGGTAAAATGTTAGCGATTTTCCCCGTTTTCGCGTTTCGACGATTCACGGGCATAGACCGAGAACGTACCAGAGAACCCTACTAGTCCGCCCGTGCAGATAACAGTTACGTCACCGACGACGGCGTGAACGAATTATAAATAACGAACTAACGACGAATATTCGAGTAACGTTTGTTATTGTAACTGATAATTTGATCGTGTCGACGTGTTCAACGATCAGTGCAGAGAAAATGTATACAGATTTTATAGAACTTTGTTATAGTAATGCATAGAACGCGTGGTGTAAACATTATTAGTGTAGAATAAACGAGTAATTAAACTCGAGCAGTAGACGTGTATATATATACATATACGTATACACACGTATACGTTTATAAATCCTCCTTCGACGGGAATATATTTTTACACGGGAAATATTTGTTTTTTTGTTTACCATACACGTGTTTAAACATTTAGTTCTCGAAGATGTTATTAGGTAATGTACCTCGTTAATATTATTACGTAAGTTTCGTTTTATCGCCGTAAGGCGAGACAAAGTCTGACGCTAATTTTACTGTCCTGTGAATCGATTAAACTTCGCCAAGTTATTCAATACGATTCACGATCAATAGGAAATGCGTTTAGATGAAATAATTATTGGCTCGTCGCTGTTACGCAATATAATACGTTCGCGGGCGCCTTATTGCTAAGTAAATATGGCATTTTCGACAGTGTCCGATTTCGAACGAATAATCGCGACGAACAATTGCGGCGGGAATTTAGTTTGTCACGAACTAAATTATTTTGGAAAAGCCACTCAAACGCACGAACTAATCAAAAATGTACTCGTCAATATTTACATTTCATTCAAGTACAGCGGAATATCTGTTTTTTTATTTTAATATTCGATTGTTTGGATAATTTACCGCGGTAATTATTTATTAAAACTACGTTTGTATCATAAATTCTTTTTTTTTTTTGGTAATTAATAATTATATAAACGGTCGACGCGTATATTGTACGCTTTGACGTTCAATTTTACGAAATTTATTTTACGTATAACGAATCGAATTAAAGAACTTATAACGAGGATACAAGTGATCGGATCGTTTGATGCTATGATAATCGAGTATTTTGGAACCTAATGATCCGGTAAATCATTTAATTAGTATTTCGTCTCTCAGAAAATTGCCGTTCGGTTATAGAAAAAAAACAACTATCCGAATTCGTACTGATTCGCCGTTAGCATTCACGAAGAAACGAACATATAGGTGTACGAAACTACTGAAATAATTTTACGCCAATGTAATTACGAAACGTCACGTTTCAAATCGCGACGACAATTAATTTATAAGCCGATCTATGGTAAACGTCATATTAGACGGGCGAATATACAATGCAAAAATCCGTTATTTGCCGACTTACGGAATTAATTAAATACGTTAAAAGTAGTCGATAAATTCGACAAAGCGAGAAAATGTAATTATTAGCGCGAAATACGTACCGGCCCGTGTTTCTGTAATGCTCCATGTAAAAGCTTGCGTTTTCCATTGCGTATGAAACGTTAGTGCAAATGCTAAGCTAGGTGTTAGCACCCTACCACTCGGTACCTCTAGATAAAATTGTGATTACAATTCTAATCGTTTTTTTTTTTAGTAGAAGTGGCAAACTAATTGATTTATATTTTCAGTGATTAACACAAATAAACATTGCGCGGGGCGTGCGTGTATATTTCGTGTTACTCGAATAAAATGTAATTGATCGGTTGTTTCTCAATCGGAACATTTTCTTTATAATAGCGGCGTAACGATATAACGCGCCTTTATCTTTGTTTCTGTACGCGTACAGTTTTAACAGTTTAACGGAATCCGTCGTAATAATCGCTGTCGGTCGCTTGGGCGTATCGACGCGGTTTTATACCGAACATATTACGTTCGTTGCGTTTAAACGTACATCTATAAATAATATATCGAATCGTAACGTTTAATATTGACGATATTTAACGCGAACGTATCGCCCAATCCGCGGGGTTTTTCGCATACGCGATTCAAATTGAAAACGCGTAATTTAGGATTTATTAGCGATTTTTTGTACACGGCGTTCGAACATGCTTTACGAACATTGTACGCGTTTACATCGGAAAACTGCGAAATGAAAACCGAATATCGTACGTGATATTAAACACGGTTGGCACGGCCGTCCGGTGTTTTTACGTAATATGCCGTTAACTGTTGTCGCGTTCGCTCGGATATACGACGGTTTTATAATTACGGTTGTGTGAATCGAGTACGATCGAGCGTTCCAATTCAATTCACAGTAGCGTTTAAAATTTGCCTAAAATAATAGTAGGCGCGCGCTATGTACACAAATTATGACTTAACGAAACACGATAAATACGACAATTGTGGCGCGACGGTGTACTAGTCTCTTCGCTTAATCGTATCCCGACGAATGACGTACAGAATTAAAACAATCTAGACCATATGGTCATTATTTTACGCGAAAAACGTTTTCCGGAAAGTTTTAAATCACGCCACATTTCTCGAGCGCTTCTAAGTTTAATAAATATATCGACGACGAATTAACGACAACGTTAAAATAAACGTAATTCTTTGTATACGTTTTTGAATGTCATTTAAATTGTTATTTATATTTAATAACGTAATTAACTCCGTCAGCGAAAAAAAACTATAAAATTATATTTATATTTGTAACACGAATATAATAATTTATAGCGAAAAACGAACGTTTCTTATCGATATATTAAATTATTACGTACAAAAAATAGTTCGTTACACATTTATTTCCATTATATTGGTCGGTGGTGCGTTCGGGACGTGGACTTGGTGTCCGGACTTAGATGAGAATGTATTTTACTCTTTTATATCCATGAAAGAAGTAAAATTAAAAATTTTAAGCTCACTCGTATTTTGCGTAACTAATTTTGAAACTCGAACGTAAAACTCGATTAATGTTTTTGAAAACGAATTACTTGGTTTGAACTTCTAATTTTACTTGAAAATTGAAAACTTCATTTTTTCGGCGCTTTAAATATATTATGTACTATTAATTTATCACTACACAATTCAAATTCTACTAATAACTTTTATACGTAAATTAAACTTGTTTTGAACAAAAAAATAAACTAGAGTAAATGTGCATATGTGTACGTTTACCCAAGTGCGACTATATATAAAAACATCTTACGAATTCACGTTAAACAAGTTAATTTATAATAAATATTAACGGATATTTCAAATTGATCGCTTAATAACGTTAAAAAAATATGTAATTTAGTCACTTCAATGACATCGTTTAAACATTCTGGCATAAATTATTTCGATAGGATTATCGATCGCGTAAATGAATTAGCGAAAATGCGAAACGATCACTTTGCTATACGGAAAATTGCGTTTACCATAACGGCACAAATGCGCGTTTAATTCAACCGACGAATATTTTATTTAGTAATAATCACGTTGGATCGACGATTTACGTTGGTTTAAAAATGCGACCATTACGATTTTTAAATTGCCTTTAAACGCCCTGGCGTGATTTAAATAAATACGGTTTTTTCGATTTCTAACGCGTCATATGGGCTTAAATCATTTACGGAACACGATGTTTTGCACGCGTCACCCAATAACGTCTTCGGACATTTTTCCGTTTCGTTTTAAAGTTCCATTTATTTACGCCATGACAGTGTGACGGTAAATCGTTGAAATATACGAGGCGTGTGTCATGAACTCGCGTATTAAATTAAACGCGCCAAACGTTTCTCCAGTACTGGGACGGGTGTTTCATACGTCGTTTTTATAGAAGAAGTCCGTGAGTGAAAAATGAAAAAACATTACGTCGTAACGTAAAAACGCCGTTATACGTAAACGTAATAAGCATTTCGACGGGTCCTAGAATATACGAAAACAAGAACTTTATTCATAGCGTACGGGTATAACGAAACCTTTACATTGTGGACAAGTCGATAGTAATTTTGTAAATATTCGGACGTTATATTTAAAATAAATAAAAAAATGTCGCGCTCGTCGTACGACATAGAGATTATCGTCAATGTTAAAATACCAGGTGTGGCGGTTAATAATCCTTAATTTTTTTTAAATAAAAAATACGTCATTTAGAACAAACAAACAATGTCGTTTTAAAGAGCACTGACATAGCAACAAAATGACATAAGATACATAAGTGTCAACCAATTCCTATTCGTAGCGCGATCTCTGACAAAAATTAAGAATTATTAATCGCCACACCTAGTATACTCGCGGTGCTCCACGACGTACGCAGATCGTGTAAAAATTGTCTTTTAGTTTTGTCCATTATATTCGTCAAACGTGTACTTTATCGTGACGAGTGACGTTCTGTCGAAAAACTATTAAAAATTTTATCGATTTTAAGAACGAAAACCGTTTTTTTTTCGCCGCGCTACTCGAATATATATTTTATATACGGTTTTTTTTTTAACGCGTATTTAGAAACGAATTTCTTTACAACGAGCATACGCGATGAAATGGACAAGAAAATTGGTCACCAATAATAAAAGATTAGCAAATCGATAGACGTTTTAAAAACCGCGTATATTAATAAACGAAGTACTTGGCGTTAAAAAAACGCGAAGTATAAGACCATTGTTTTGCCTCAAAGTATTTACCCAAATGCTGTCGTTGTAAATAAATAGGTATACCCGCCTTAATTAAAGTGTAGTAGTAGTAATATGGCGTTTATTTTTATTTCAAACGAATTTCGTGGTCTCATTGGCGAACGTTTATTTCGTTGACTAGTACGTTATATTTTATTTTTCTTTATATATATATGTAGTGAACTACGCGACGCATAACAAAAATAATGACATGCTATAAACGTTCGGGTACAAAAATATCCGATCATAGTCAATATTGTGTGTGTTACGCGCGCCATAACCTGTAACTTTATTATTTTAATCGCTTACGTGTACAATTCGTATACGACACGATTTATTATATGGCCTACTTAGGCTCGACTTTACTGTATACCGTTTATATAATACGTTACATATACTGTACGCGTATAGTTTAATAATAAATTATGTAAAGCGGCTATTTGCATAGAAAACAGCAGTTGGCTATCAAAGTTGTTGGTCCCGTACGTTTAATTAAATATGTTAGTTCGCGGAACGAATACAATTATTGATTTACGTTCGAACGCACTTACGGTTTATTGTCTTGTAAGTACGTTACAACGCGCGGTGGCTAACGGTCGAACGTGAACGCGGCGTACGGAAAATCGCCGTGCGCCTTATTTTAGGACCCGCCGATCGATTAAACGTATTGGGTTTTGACGAAATCCTATACGGGCCCGGTGGTGCACTCGGATTCCGCCGAGTGCGCCTTACCGACCGGATGGTGAACGGGACGGGAACTAACGTTCCCGTAACGCTACCTAATTGCCACGTGTGTACACGTGTATAAAGCAACCTGGAGTACAACCGACGCTTTGTTTTGTTTAACAGCTGTTACCTGGTATCACGGCCGTTTTGTATATGCGTCCGTGTGGTTTTTCAATTTCAATTTTCGAAATCCGATTTTACCGACGATTTCGCGGAACACGGTTAACGTACGACAAACGCGCTCCGTACGGAATTTCCGGAATCGTTTTTCGGACGTCGAAATCGCGTAACAATCGGTTTCCACATATCGCCTACACGAAGATTAGTCTGCGGATTATCTATTTACCTATTAATACTTAACGTTAACAGTTTTTTTTTTTAATTAAATTACCGTAAACGGAATTTAGGCGGTTATTTGTAAAAGTAAAATCGATTTACGTACGAAGTAGGGGGTAATCGATGAATTATCGCACACTTTTTCCCCCAAAACTTACTGCGCTACAATAGCTCGGGTACGATTTTTAAAACGAAATGTATTTTATCGTATTCTCTTAATACGGTATTAACGTTTTCCGTTATTAAAATTCGTCGTCAACTACTTATACGATTCGAAAAGCCAAACGAATTAAAGGCAATATTTAACGTCTTGAGTTTATATTGTTATTTTTGTACTACATACATATTACGTCGAAAGAGTAAGTGAGAGCTCCATATTAAAGCCGAAACTCAATCGAAGATATATATATATATATGTTTATTTCTCGTTTGGGTATGAACATAAACCCTCTAGAACCAATACCGAAATAAAATATTTAATCGATCGACCACTATCCGAGTAGTAAATACATTCATCGAATTGTATTTTCGGATACGAGTAAATATAAATAATCGTATTCGTAAACAAAATTCTGTTCGAGTTCGTTGTATAATTGTATAACAATTGTAGTTCGCTCAATCACAAAGTATACGTATTTTACATTATCACTGCGCGTAACATTTTACGTTGACGTTGTTCTACAACATATTTAAACGGTGACCGTTAGGTGTGAAATATTGACCAGTTGACCATAAATACGATATCAGGCCGGCGTTTTTTGTTATTATTATACCGATTATAGGCGATCTGACGATATTAGTAGTCCATAAATAACAGGAATTCGATTATATCTACAATCGTCACATTCTGTTAGTGACGTATATTATTATTATTACGCGTAATAGTGTCGGTTAACGTTCCTTTTTTCCCGGTCAGCTAAAATAAAAATAGTTTTCGAAAGGAACGATTACAAACACGAACGGCGTTGTCCGATACAGTTTCGCCGATGGAAATTTGTGACGGGACGTTGTTCCCGTCGTATTGTTGTGGGTGGTTATTAGCACGCCAAATGGCGAACGAAATGAACACGAACACCTCGAACCGTTAGAAATACGTCGTTTATGATTTTCACGTTATCCGAACCGGCGCGCCGAATCCGTTTACGGCAATTATTGACTACGGACTAGGCCGAGATCAGCGAGCTAATCGCGCCGTTACGTATGATATAACGGAACGATGAAAACCGACCCGGGATCGACGAGTAAATTAATTATTTACCGCGATTCCGTCTCACCCCACGCTCCATTGTACCCTAAGTTACTGTTGTGGTACGTTATTACATAATGCGTATAATACGCGCGTACTGCGGTTCGCCGAGCATTATCGTCGTCCGAGTGCTACTCCCTACTATCGTTTTCTCGTCCATTATAATATATTATTATTATTATTATTATTATATCGTACGATATACGCGGGGTATATTCTATTACTTCACCGCGGCCGTAAAAACGTACGCGCTTTTTTCTTTTTTCGATCACCGCCACCACCAACAGCAGCAGCACTCGTCGTCGTCGCTGTTGCGGAAAATAATAATAAAAATACGAACTCTCCGCCGATCGAGGAAGCGGATTACGACCGACATTATATTGTTGCGCCATTATAGTGTAATATACCCGACGACGACCGGGGCAGATGCCATTTTTACGAACCGGTCGCGACGTCGGCGAGTCTCGCGGCGTCCATCATCATCGACACCGCGACTCGTTTTGCATTTTCGGCGGTTATAATGCGGTTACACGCGTGTACATGCCTATAATAAATAAACACGCACGCATATAGTACCTGTAACGACATAATATCGTCTTTTCATTCATTTTCGGCCGGAACACAAAGCGAAAAATGGGAGGATACGACGACAATATGTCTCTCGAGAGAGATAAGAGGTCGCGTGAACCTGGACCCGCCGATTTATATTATATCGGTATAATAATAATAATAACGATATATAAACCGATAATAATAGGCCGATCGGACAACGATACTGTCATTGTGGGGCCGCTCGTCGCATGGCCGCACATTTTGATTTCGGATCTTTTCTCGCGGTATAGCACACAAACGTACTTATACGTCCGTTTAATATTATAATACTCGCCACCGCCACGTAAACAAACACGACGACAGATGCTCAATAGATTTTCGACGTTACTTCCTCGTCGCGGAACGTTATACCCATATCATTCAATGTACGCGCGACCGTGCGTCTCTATACAGTGTTATTATATTGTCATTGGCTACGTCATCATGAAGTGTACGCGGTGTGTATGTACATACACGTCTAACGCACGCGGTTAGCGAACGGCGCTGACAACCGGCAAATGTCCCGGACCCCAAAACCGCGCGGATATAATCATATCGGTGGTCGCGGACCGACGTCAGTTGGCGAATTCGCGCGAAATAGAATTGTGTTGAAATCGACATTGTGTCGTGAACAACGAACGCGCTGAGAAAAACCGACGCGAAAGCCGAATTTAGTACGTAATTTCGAAAAATGTTCGATGGTACAGGGCTCGTTGCTCGACGAATTCGTATTGGTTTTATTAATATTTTCATAAATTCGAAGGATTTAAAGATTTAAGGCCTGAAAATAGCCGAAACGTCGTCCTTTATGTGTTTTGAATCCGAGTTAGACGGTCGAACAACGCTGTACAAACATTTTTTCGGCGGTTCACGATTATTCGGGAAAAATCGTTGTTCCGGTTACGCCTGTTTTCGAAAAACGAAAACTCGTTCGACCCTCATAATTCAGACAACGAAAATCTTTGTACTTATTCGATTTATTCGCGAAATAACGTATACGGTTGTAGTAGAAATATAGGTAACTGTTGATTAGGAATGGAAGTTTTGAAAACGTCTTGGCGATAATTACCGCGGTCGGAGCCATATCGGTGATCGCACCGTAGTGGTCGATGTGTATACATATATAAAATATTTTTGAACGCGTAACGTGTATATTACGCCTCGCGGATTTACAAAAACCGACGAACCGGTGGAGGACGGAACTCGTGTTATCCGTAATAGTTTGTCAAACGAATATCGGCACGAGGGTATTGTAAATATTTAAACGATTCGTTAGGTTAACGACGCCGTTCGTTCGTTACTTTTTGGTCGGGGCCGCGTCGGCGGGGGTTGTCGACACGGGGGCTGTCGACACGGGGGCGCTGTTGCTATTGACCGCATCGATGGAGTCCTTTGTCGGGCCGGCGGGCAAACTGTCTCTGATACTGTTGTTCAGCTTTTCGCGGAGGTTGTTCATCATTTTTTGCCGCCTCTCCCGTCCGAAGGTGGATAAATCCATAGCCTTGCTCGAAAAGTCGGTTATGAAGTTGCTCAAACCGCCCGTAAGCACTCCCAAAATCGGCAAATTGCCCATATAGCTGTGTATTTGGTTGGTGCCGGTGGCCAAATATTCGGTGCCCACGGCCGCCGTCCCGGATATACCGTCAAACAGTTGCGTGCCCAAGTTGCCTATGGCCAACGCCGCCCGACCTGTGGCCTTCAACACTTCCTCCACGGTTTGTGACGACTCCGAGCCGAAGTCCCGGAGCATCGTTCCCGTTGCCGACATTAACGACGACAGTTGGTTGCCGGTCGTATTTATCGCGTTCGTCGCGCCGTTCACCGTCGACGACATCACGTTCGTAGCCGCGTTCGTAGCCGCGTTCGTCAGTTCGTTGGTGTTCACCGCCGCCGTATCCTCCGTGTCCCGTACGGCGAGCACGTGCTGGTTAGGCGCCGCTAAGCCGCCACCGGCCTAAACATAAAACCGATTAAGCGGGAATGAACGAACGAACGATTTGCGGGACGACAGCGGTGTGGTCATATGGTCACACGCGCTCGTTAAATAATCGAACGCTTTTATTCGATACGAGAATTGTTGGTGTGTGCGTGGATGACGCGGAAGAATGGATCAAGTGGAGGTTGAGGATCAAGGTGGCCGATCCCAAATAGCTGGGAAAGAGGCGAGAATGAAGAAGAAGACGTACGTTGTTCGGATTCTATTCGAGATACCTTGTTTTTATATTGTCATTCACGTCCCGGAATAATGTTTGTAAAATATAATGAACAAATAGAAGAAAATAGTCTTTTGTTCCGTTGTTATTTATATAAATAGATAATAGAAATAATATACATATCGATAGACGCTTGTCCGAGTGTAACTTTCGTTATCGTTTTATAATAGCTTTATAATTTAAGTATAAGGGACGATTTCGGTTTTAGATCGTGTTTTAGTTTTTATTAAATATATATTTATTATTATTAAGTCAAACCGTTATAATTTTATTATTCAAAAATTGTAAATCAAATTGCGTCAATATGAAAAACTAATTTTTTCGACGTTTATCGCGAAAAACAAAAAACAAAAATTTGAAGGAGTCGAATAATTTTTTGTTGGGATATCATTTACGTTTCAGATTTTACTATATATTTTACGTTATCGCGTGCAGAAACGAATTCTTTCGTATGAAACAAATTACGTTCTGTTGCGAAAATTGATACGTCAATTTAAATTTTTTCAAGAGGGATACGTTATCTATCTGGAAGAATAATTATTATATAATATTAATTATATATCATTAATATATAATAATTATCTGGCCATAAAAATTAGAGATACCGTAAAATAATAATAATAACTACGATAATTACTTACTTGGAGTAAATAAGCGATTAGCATGATTAACATCATTTCGTCAAAGTTATAAGACTAGTAGTAATATTGAACAATGTATTAATTTTTAAATTTTAATTTGACCGAGTCGACACCGACACGAAAGTCATGCCGAAACCCTGATGATCCAGTTTATATGCGATGATAATATACGTATATATATATATACACATGTGTTGTTTACAAACGTATAAAATTAACGACGTATTTGTCGTACTTATTACTTGTCTATAATAAATAATTATCAATTAGGGCGGTTTAATTGCGTACGAAGTTTACACTCCCGACCGTTTTGAAAACAAACAAAATGCATAGTTTGATCCGCTGTTCCTAAAGTAAGCGCGGGCGTGCGTTGCGAATTACGTCGGAACGCGTTAGGTTTTGAATACGTTTTATTGAACGCTAAAATTAATTACTTTTATCCGTGTTCGACGTGCGAAAATAACGAAGTCGGAAACAACTTTCAACGCGACAAATTCTCGCCGGTCGTTTCGTAGTAATTGTTTTTAATCGCCTTTTATTTTAAACGTATCGGTTTAGACTAAACCACCCGAGAACGTCGCTTATATTTTCGTAATCAACGTTTAACGCTTGTTAATTTTCCGTTCAAACGCGTTTGCCGCACAAATACAGATTTGTTACGTTTAACGCTGAACGTCTACGTAATCGTTAATCTCGCTAAATGTATCGAGTGAACACGCGTTTATTTTTAAAATCGAAATTGCCGTACGGTTCCTACTCGCCAGGTAAGCAAACGTTTATTGAACCTATTGTACGGGGGGGTCACACAATGCCGTAGGAAATGCGAAATCTGCTAATGTTCTTGTGACGATATCGCATAGAATATTTGAATAACAATACGAGACAGTTACAACTTGACGCGTCGTTGTTTTTCAATTACTGAATCGTTCGAACGCTAAATATCCACGATACATTCGAGACGTGTCTCAAATTCACATTAAACATTCGTTACGCCGAAATCGCTCTCCATGCTGGTCGTGCCGTCTCGCGTTGTACATGCGCGAATCAAAAGTGCCGTAGTACACGAACGTAACAAAATTGCCTAACCGTATGGCCACCATCTTCGTGTCGATTGAACGAAAACAAAAATGTAATAACCCAGTAATTATGTACCGCGTTTAAACGTACGAATATTTAAATACGTTTCACTTTATTCGCGCATTTACGAGTTTTCAATTCCGGCCTAAATCGATATGATGATCCGTCGGCTTTCTATAATTCCGATTATTTTTATTCGTGTAACGAAATTACAACGACGCATTCGCGACGTGAAATGTACGAAAATGTTCGCACTCCTGTTTTACCGTTTAACACGCAAAACTTTCGAAGTAATCCGTTGTTTTACATTTCTAAAATGTTCGCCCGTCGAATTTTCCCAATATTCAAAGAATAACAGCAAGACGCGCCATAAAAACATCAACATAAAATACACGAAACGTTTTCGTTTTAAATTTATATACTAAACGACACACGCTGAAAGATTGACACGACGAATAATATAATCAAGTTATTATTTCATCATGTTAATAATATTATAAAGTTGTAATATGGTAACGATATATAAATATTGTTTATCTCGTAAATAACTATTATAATATCCGTTATTTAATTTCAAGTTTGTGATAAAATTATACGATAATGTTAATGTAGGGTTACGTAAATATCGAATTAACACGATAAAACAAATCGGCTGGCTAAAAATCGAATATTGGCCTAAGACGATATCGGTTTAGACGTTTTCTCCAATTCATGGTTAAGATTTTCTTGAATTTTGTCCAAATGTTCTATTGATTCTTTACGTTCGTTAATGGCGACCTTTGAGGGCTTTTCGGACGCGTTCGAACCTAAAATGAATATATTAGTCAGACATAAACATAACAGAAAAACATTTGGAAAAAGGTTTCCCTTATTTTGTGATTACCTTCCGTTGTTTGTTTGCTGTCATTCTCGGGTGCCTTGATGAAGGTGTTCATTGAGCTCGTGAGCATCTTTAAAGGGGCCATCGTGATTTGTCCCACCGTTTTCAGTGTTGTACTCGAGGCCGTGATCATTTTCGACGTGTAATCATTTAATACGTTTTTGATTTTTTGGGCGATGTCACCGTTCGGTGGTGTTGGTTGTGTCGGATTGCTTTCCAACAACACCGTCTGTATAAGAAACAAAATCACGCGGATTCGAACAAAATAAATTAGTATTTCCGATAATAAATAATGTAGCAAATATGTGTAAAACCAGAAACGAAATGTTTAGAGCAGAGGTCCTCAACCTTTGAGCATAGGCGACCCAAAGATTTTACCCAATTATTCACGCGACTTATTTTAAAATAAAATTCGTTGGCGGGGAAGGCTGCGCTTCTCACACCGCGCCCTTTTTATCGAATTCGTTAGTAAAATACGCTTAACGAAATGGAAATTACGTCTATTTTTTGATTTGGTTTTAACTATCGTTTATGTCGAAAGTCCGGACTCACATAAACATGCTGTCTACCAAGTTATTAATTTGTTTCGACGCTCTGTTGTATATAATAAGACTATCGATTTTTTGCCGTGAGTCCATTTTACTACATAAAATAGTAATTCTCCTATTAAAATTAAAAAGAAAACGCGTAAAGCTAGTTCGTGAATGGTCGTAATTTTTTATTTACTACTATAAAAATTCGCAAGAAGAAAACGTCCGAAAGGCAGGCCACGATCGAGATTGATGGATCATTCGCGTTATTTCATAATTACGGTTAATTATTAAACTAAAATTGTTTATTGTCCCGTTTTATTGTTAAATAAAATAAAATTTTTATATAAAGTATACATATACGAATTATTATAAAAATATTTTACGAACCCATATAAATACAATAGATACGTATAAACTTAATATGTAAAATACACCGAATATTTAACGTTGTCGTTTTTATTGGTTATTTTAATATTATATATTAATGTTTATGGTTTCTTATTTCTATGTTACTATAACATTATGTAAAAATACGTATATTATTATACAATTATCCAAGTATTACGATATATTTATCGTGACATACGATTTATTTATCTCTAAATTCATGCAGTATTAAAATCCTATTAAAATAATAATTTGTAAAGTTCTACCAAAAACACCTTCTAGTCTCAATCCTACTTTTCCTTCAAATCCAATAAATCGATTAATTGATTCCGCGTATAACAGAGAATGACTGATCTCACACGTTAATAAATATGAAAATAAATAAATAACGTGTAAATATATACAAACAAATGTTTCCACAATGGTTTGTCCATAATGTGTTCCTATATCTTTCAACCGACTTCCGTGATATTTAATGTATAGAGATTATTGGGTATGGAGAGTATTTTAGAGGTATTTGGTTCAGTGTCGACGACGCGTGCACTTTACGTTAGAAAATTTAGGTTTATTATTGAACCGTCAAAGAATACTTGTTGATACAATACGTTGACATGGATACCAATACACAGTAGTGGAATTATTATTTTTAGATTAAAAAAACATCCGCAAAAAATGACACGTTTAACAGATACGAATTGAATCAAATACAAACAACGACATAAACAATTCGTGCGTGATATAACTAGCGATGTTGATTCCATTGTCGGGTGTAATCACTCATCGTCGACAATAATTTTATTTAGACATTTATGTATCTACTACGTCCTTTATATAACATAAACCAATAATAATCAGTATCCGAGGTCTTGTGGTGTAGTGGGTAACACGTCTACCTTTCGGGTGGAAGTACCGGGTTCGAGTCCCGGCATGGCCGAATTGATTCTTTTTTTTTTGT
>JAIPRN010002875.1:0-25921 GCA_025469175.1 Geopemphigus sp. TES_GeoC_2020 | reverse complement strand
TATATATATATATATATATATATATATTAGCTATTAATAGTAAATTATAAGGAAATCACTATTGTAGAGGTGAAGCAAATTAAGTTTTTTTTTTTATTAAAATATAATTATATAATAAAATCGCTAATTTATGTTAGTATTTAAGTTCGTTCGAATTAATGTTTTTTGTAAACTTAATAATCGTATAAAATCAAAACCACAAAATACAATTTTCCCAATCACGAATTAAATTTTATTGATTTTTGTTGAAAATAAAATAATTAAACAACAAAAGTGCCATTTCTTGAAAAACATTTAAATTAAATTAAAAACAAACGTTCCTCAAAAAATGCCTCAATACATTTATTTAGTAATGTTCCAGTTAACATACATGCACACATATATATGATCCATGCTTTGCTTTATTAAAAATTATTATTATCGTATTATTTGAATCAAGTAAAGAATTATTCGTGGTTCCGTTCAAATGCTTCAAATTAAAACTATAAATATCAAATTTATATGTAGTTCATAAACAAACGTAGATTCCACGAAATAATATTTAATTTTAAATGTTCAGTGTAATTGCATTAGGATTTCTGTCGGTTTAGTTTCTAAACTGTTTATTTTCCCCTTTATTTATATTTTATTTTAAACTTAACTATGGTAAATATAATTATCAGTGTGTTTGCCTGTACATATAACATAAAAACCGATATTGTCTTAAAAAAATAAAAAGATACAAACTCCAAATTATCGGGGATAATATTCGCAATACTTGACAAATCAGAAATGTGGATTTGAAAGTTTTTGTCCAAAATTGTGTTCTTAACAATAACATTAAGAAAGACAAGATATATAAACACTCGAATTCCACAAAATATTATACACACAATTCGTGTATGATTAGACAAACAGTAGGTAACAAATTTATACAAAATGACCACCGCGATTCTCGTTACGTTCGCCAACCATTTAATATATTAAAAATGCAACTCAGGTTGAATAACATAAACTAAATAAATTGTAAATAATTCGCGATTTTTCAAACTGTAGAATTTCTATTGATATTGACATTGATTCTGCGTGTTTTATGAAGCTGCTTTCAGAACAATTTTAAATCAACATAAGTGTATTATGACTTTTGCATTAGTGAAATTGTTAGAAATTTAGTATTCACCCTTGCATTTCGTTTAACGGCCAATTATATGTGACAGGTATACATAAATAAAAACACACTCGAATTATGTCAAAAATAACAATTTGAAATTGGTGACAAATAACACAGTTAAATATACATACATCAAATAAGAAATAAAAACACACGAACAAATGTATTCCAACATTATTCGAAACTCTTTTCAATTGACTAAATCTGTTTTGAATAATATGGGCAAGAAACTGGTTGTTTTATATCCAATCATTATAAATAACACCATAATAAGACATAGATATAAATTAAACCAATATTTTTTCTCAATTTCAACGAATAACAGTAAATAAAAATACCACATTAGTATTTCGTAAAACAACATAATGAATTCAAATGGAAACAAAATGTTTTTGTTGATAAAGTAATGTGTGAACACGTATTACAATAAATATTGAGCCTTTCAGTTAGAAATATCAATAAAAACTACAAAATACTTAACAGGTTAAAAAGAACTAAGAAATTGTTCTGCTATATGTGTATATGATTGTATTATAAATTATTAGAACATTATTTTTTATTATTTACTTATGCATTGCAATAATTTGACAGCGTGCGTTATTTCCACTTGCCTAATGAAGGATAAGTTAAGCTAATAAAATATGGTTACTAATTTATTGGGGAAACGCAAAAAATATTTATATTGAATACTTTTTTGGTATTCGTTAAATAAAAATAAAATATTTACTCACCTCCGAAATTAAAACAACACGTTCCATATAATTCCATTATCTAATTTGATTTTTCATCGAGTTTATTATTCGATTTCGAATTAAAAACACATTATTTTGAATACGTGTGTGTTTGTTTCGAGGATTATATATTCTTTATGTCAACTTCCCAACTATTCAAACATCAAACTATATATATTGTTCTATTCAGTATTAAATATATTTTGTTATGAATTTTGCGTATTCGTTATTAAATCGAATATTATTATTATTAACTATCGTCAGGAAACTTACGTAGTAAAAATATATATATATATTTAATACAAATGTTTATTTTAAATAGAAGTATATATATTATAGTAAATTTAATTTGAAGTTACCATTTATAATCTAAAAAAATCGTTTATTATTAACATTATTCTTACTTTAATATATCGTTTTATATAAAAATTGTTTAATGTTTACGAGAATTTTATACTTTGATTCGTTAAATTTAAGTCTTTTTACAAATGCTTTTCTTTTATAACTAAAAATATAAACATTTATTTAACACGATAAATTTGTTAATACAAAATTGAAAAATAAGTAATATATTTCACGTTATTTGCAATTTTATTATGCAATTATTACTCTAAAATTAGTATATACTTGTATTATAATTTATTTTGATTAAACATTAATGTATCAATTATTGCCATCGCTTATAAAAAGTATTAACTAAACAATGAACACCAGTACGATACATGGTGATAAATTTGTCCAAAGAACTATTTAAGTCGTCTACTCGATAGAATCCTATCCCTTAATTCGCTATAAAGAATTTCAAAAATTTATTTATATTATTAAATTTTATCGCAAGTTGTATTTACTATATAATGGTAGCTAGGCAGGTAAACGTTTATAATTACTTTTTTCGTAACCTTAACGTTGAATAAATCATTACAAATTATATATGAATTTATCAATACGATGAGCGCACGCGGAAATATCAGTACAGCCGTAAGGCAACGGATCCACTGTGGATTAACAAGTAAAACGGCAACGTTAAAAACAATATTACTAGGTGGTATTTTATTGTAATTTTAAAATATTATAATTACAATAATATTATAATATCTGAGTTTTTTGTAACTATCGGGAATCCCCCTTATTATCGTCACTATATTTTAAAATTCGTAAAAATATGTTTTAATCGTTTGTTAATTTCTAAAAAACATTGTCAACATTAATTAATTACACGCAGTAGGTATTTTATCATTTCCTATTTGTATGAAAGTAGATTAATTTTAAAATAATGCACAATCGCTTTTGGTTCAAAAGTGCGGAGAATATTATGAGTAACTCATCGTACAACAAGATTGACCAAAGTTAATGAATTGTTACAGTTTTCTAATTCATCTCAACCTAATACTGACTATGATGCGTTACAAATGTAAAAATAATTTTAAAAAAAATTAATTGATTTGATTTTTGTATTTTATGCATTTCGAAATACATAAATTTGATTTAAAATATATCAAAATATGTGATGTGTGTTTATTCACCTATTTGAAAAACATGTGGTATAATAAATACTTTTTTTTCTTAACTATAATAATCTCTTTAAAGTAATTAAAATTTTTGAATTTATTAGTTCTTGTGTAAGTCTAAAAAAAGTTATTAAATTTCTATAGATGTCAATAACATTTTTACTACGTTCAGTTATGTATTGGAATATAACTTGTCAACATTTTGCGTTACAAATTTCTAAATTATTTAACGGTATTATAGCAAAGTTCATATACTTAACTTCGACGAAAAGTTCTATATACTAAAGTAATCACTATAATCAATTTCACGTCAGAAAACTTCCTATTCACTACAGAAGCATTCTATTTTATCAGCATTTCAGTAGGTATAATATTATTATATTTATTACTATTATTGTTATTATTATTATTATTATTATTATTATTATTATTATTATTATTATTATTATTATTATTATTATTATTATTATTATTACTATTATTATTGTTATTATTATTATTATTATACATCTACGGAATAACAAGTTCAATCGATGAATTATCTAATAGATTATAATAATTTGTGTTTAATATCCGTGTTAAAAAACACGTTTTAATAATTTTAAGTATAACATTTTTTGACTATATACATTTTTTAGTAAAATCGATGTTGAAAATTTCAATAATGTGTAAAATCCATTGGTTTACAGTTTGAATTGCATAATTATAAAAGCAAGAGACGAATATTATTGTTATATATATATATAGTAATGTTCTCCATGCTCCGTCGTCACTATTAGCGAATAATTTATTTTATCGTAAATAAACGAAAGGTTTTTTTTTTATTTCATTTTACTTACTTTTTTTTATTTGGACAATGTTTTTAAGTTGTTTTTTAATGCTGTCTGAAAAGTAATTGGTTAGTTTAGGATGAAATCGATTTCGCCACGGGTTAGAGAACCACCCAAGAGACACAAGCTGTGGCACGTGGAATACACCCGGTGCGTAAGATGCCGTTGAGACTTTTTGTCGTTTGATGGAAAAATATGTCAAGTAAAAAAAAATATTATTTTGGAAAAACAATGGACAGTTTTTTTCTTTGTGAAATCTATTTGATTTGTTTGCCGCCTATATACAGAAAATTACATCAATTTCATACATCCTTCTCTAATTCAACAAATGAAGCTTTACAGTTTATAGTCTGCGATGATATACTTTAGTCGTTATCGCACGAACGGTGTCTATAGTTTTATATTTTAAATGATTTTTTTACTCTTTTTGATAATATTTACAACGTGAATTAAAACTGTATATCGTTTATATAGCCGTTGAATTATAATGCAAGAATAATATTAGGACGTTCAATGAATAGACTTAAGCCTAGAGGCTCGGTAACGTTCTTTTTACTCGAGAAAGAAAACAATTTAAAACAATTGAGAAAAAAAACAAATTTAAAAAAATCTTCTGATAAATTAAATGTGTAGCAGAACTACAAGTTTGATGTTTTCATAGAACAAAACCAATAGTTTATTAGTTTTTCGTCAGCAATGTTCCCTTACTTTATTAGATTGATTTAGATATAAAGTCATAAACACTATAGCAGCAGCAGGTATATATTTTATGGGTCATAAAATCTCGCCAAGCTGAATTTCAATAGAATTTTATATTCGGGGTGAATAATCATAAAAGGAAAAATCAATATACAATTATATTGATAGACGAGTGACAGGTTTTTTCAGAAAACTCTATGGACTGTATGAAAACAATCGTAAAATCTATGATTTATAATTTTATGATATTATTGAAAACAAATTGGTTACTTAACGTAAAGTTAAAAAAAGTTTTTAAAATACGACAATTATACTATTATTTTCAATTTAAAAAAAAACAATAAAATGTGGGAAAAACATGTGACAGGTTGCGTAATTAATATTTGTTACCAACTGTACTGTAAGAAGACTCCAGCTCCTGCATTTTCAATTCCACCGTAATATTGTGTAACAGTTTTGACAAATTTGTTTTAAACGGGTTTCGGTTCGTTTTATTCGTTTTAAATAATCTGAGCTTATAGACATTGTTCCGCGAGGTGTTTGTCATAATCGTTTACTTCTCTTTTAGTAGATTTCGTTTATGCTCCCTATCAAATATATTCGATGAAAAAATACGTATTATCGTGGTAGAATTTATGTTTAAAAAATAATTTATACTTACAAGGATATCCCGCTGAAACTACAATAATTAATATTGTTGTATCTATAAAATTGATGTTCCTACTATGATATATATTATTTGTTAGCTTTAGGCACATTGTTACGTTACCTATAATACATGTTTCTGTTGTTTTGTACCATAATATTGTGACGATATAAAAATAATTATATTATTAGAGCGTATAATATATTATTTATATCGATATATTTAATTATATAACGCGGGCAGTCGATGCACAAAACATTGCGCGTATAACGTTATAATGATATCGATAGGTAAAATGTTGAAGATCTATTGATCATTGTAAATAAATCCGTAATTTGCTAACATCAATAAATTGTCCTGATTCGAACAATTCCACTCAAAATAAATAAAGAAAGATGAATCTCAATACTGATAAAATCGGACTACGTTATCAAAGTTCATTTATTTAATTTGAAGCCTAAATTATATTAACGTAAAATTCATTACGATGAATTTTTCTTACGCTATCGTATTAATGAAACGTTTTATCGGAACTATAAAACATTTATTACCTTTTACACGACCTATTTAAATAATTAAACGTTTGAACAAAATTATTCGTACAGTACTTAAAATCTTGTGCAGGAAAGAAAAATTGTCCTTTATCCGTTCACCGTTAATTCTGCTCTGTAATCGTTTTTATAGAAACTCGGCAAGGAAACTTTTAATGTTTTTAATCAATGCTATAGTTTTTATTCGTTTACTTTTTAAACCGGAATACCTGTAGTCTTATGTTATATATATACGACTAATTTTTGTTTGAACACTGCAATACTGATCGCATGAAACTTTCATTTGCTATTAAGCGTATATTTATTGTGTAATAATTCGCGTTATATTTCATGGCTAAGTATATCGATATTATAATTTAATGTCAAATTTTCGTACAAAATAAATTCTAAATCCAAAACTTTATTGCAGTACTTGGCTTGAGATTACATTATACTTAAAATAGTTGTACATATATAATCCTCATCCAAACAACTGTATAATTAAAAGAGTAAAACATCCGTAAAACGTATATTTAATATGATTACAATACGCTCCCTATCTCGTTTAAATAAATAAGAGTTTTTGTGTCTTTTGGGGTTAAAATGATGTAAATAATTAAATACGTTATCTCGTCATTTTGAACCATTCTAAATACAACTTTGAACGCGAGAATAGTAGATAATAAATATTTTTAATAATTCAGTACCACTATTACTATTTTGGTTGACACGTATAAATGTATATATAATACAAAAGTCGGTTTTTTGTAGAGAAGCTATTTATAACTATTATTCTTTTCGATATTATCGTATAATATTATACATTTAATTGTGTAACAAAATACATCGCTTGTTAAATTTGTCACGTCTAAATATTAATAAAAATCGATAATAATAATCCTGTCATTATGTAGTCAAACATTTTGAAACGACTTATAGTTTTTGAAAATCGTATTTAGCGTAAACATAAAAAATGAATATAAAAGGTAGCTTTTAATATTTCGTCTATGAACTGATATTTATACAATTATTTTCAATTTCAGAGTACATTAAAATATTCTAGTATTTCTAATATAATGAGCCACATTTGCAATAAGATAAATGTTTTATTTTTATCCAGAAGGAATTTTCAATATAAAATGAAAAAACAAAATAATTTCTACATATTTTAGTAATAATATACCGTCGAATATTTAAGTTTATTTTATTTTTAAATTTATTTTTCCTCATTCAAGTTTTCTTGTACATTGTTTACAAGATATGAAACTATTATCTAATTGTTGCCAAATTTAAACCGATGAATCTTACATTGTTATTTGTAGTTAATAATTAATGTTTACTATAGCTTACCCTATTCCAGAATCTATATTTGCATAATAGTTGACGGTGAACGTATGATATTACGTTCTAAATAATCAGTGATGCATATATTATGTAGTCAGTCGTACAACGAAATAAACATATATTTTCGATAAATTATATCTATAACGACAAAATCAACCGCTTAGGAATATAATACTCAATTTAAAGTTTTTCGATCCAATATTTAAAGAACTCATTTTATATGCAAACACACGTAGTACGATGCAGTAATTAAAGACAAACGATCCAAATAAACGGTTCCTAAATTACAGACATTTCGCCCATTTATCAAATTCGTGTTATTTATAGCTCATTGTTTTATAATATATTGGTTATTGGTAACATTGGTTGATTATTTCGTTGACAAAATGAATCACAATACCGATGTTGAATTTTCGATTATTTATGTTATTGTGTCTCGTAATAATTCAGTTTTTATTAATTTGTATACTATTCAATTGGTAAATGAATTAAAATTCGTATGCGATTTCCATTTTAATGAAACTATTGGTATAGGTTAAAACAAAATTAAAATCGGGTAATTATTATGACTTTTTAATATATAGTTTGATTACTTAATTTTTTTCTAGCTCAATTTACTTTTCTCAAATTTTATATATTTTTATTAAATACCTACAATTTGAATTACATATTTATCATATAGTACCTGTTCTTCTATGAACATTTGGATTTTTTAAATTCTAATGTTCATATAAATATTGACGTAATTCTTTTCGTGAGTTTTAGGAGCTATACGAAACTTCTAAAGATCAGTAAAATGACAACTTTTTTTATATTATCTTCTGAAAATCAATAGGTTTCTTTAGACTATACTTTTGGTCGGATTTTTTTATTATTAATAATAACGTAATTTGACCAGAAAAATACTATTTTATAAACCATAATAATGAAAGAATAAAGCGTCAAAATCACAATATCGTTGAATAATTCAAAAACATAAAAATTATTTATTATTTTTTACCAGTGTATATCACAAACTTTAGAATATTTCTGCATATTTCATTTTACACGATTTGATTTTAGTAGTCTGCAAAGGTATACAAAACCAACTGATCCTGTCAACGAATTTTACACCAAATTTAATATATTCTCGAATTGACGTCAAATAAAAATGAATTTACGTCGAAAAAGAAAGATATGAATGGCATACGTATGTGTATAACCAGTTGAATGTTATTAAATAAACAGATCAATTGTTGACAACAATTTTAAATAAAATGAGAAATTGGTTTAAAAATAGAATATTTTTTCTATATATTCTTAAAATTTTCGGGGTTTTCGGCATTTTCGGGAAACCATAACGTTTTCACCACACTAATCTTACGTGTTTATTGTTTTTTAAACAAATTCAAAAATGTAATTCATCCTCGGAAACTCAAATTGCCATAAAACGTTAGTTTTCGAAAAATAATGACAATTTTCGGGAAAAATATACAATTTTGAAGATTTTTAAATTATTTTGCTTTTTCAAATACGTTAATTTATTGATAAAATATAAAATTTTACAAGGTTAGTCAAAAAATCATAACAAACGTGACTCATAAATCTAGACAATCTTTTTTCATTGGCGTTGACAATTTCCAATTCATAGCAGACTGTTGCCTTAAAACGTAAATAACATGTAACACTAAATAATAATAAGCAAACTATGTCGTCGTTTTCAAATTAAAATTAATTATGTAACTGTATTATGCACAGTCGACCGATTGATTATTCGGTATTTGAATCGTACGCGCGAGGATTAATTAATTTATAAATTGAAACGCCTATTTGATTAGTTTGTATTAGGTATAATAAATCCAAATAAGCTGCTAAACAACGACGTTAAAGGTAGCGTCAATGGAGGTTGTATCGCGACAATTGATCGCGCGTGACTACACTGGCCGGGCGTGTATTCAATTGATCGCACGAATCGTTTTTGTACCCGTTTACTGTTAGTGGTGGAATTTGAAAGGTCGGGTGGGTGGACGCACGCGCGAACACCGAGTGAGATATGCTTTCGTATATAATAATACTAGTTGTCAGTATTCGGCGGATTTAAGAAGTTTTGCCGATCAAGTAATTCAACTTCGCCAACTATGGCGGAGTAAATTGTCTAAATTCGTCATTGAGACGCTAAAAACGAAAAAAAACAAATTCGTTTATTATTACAGTGTTCCTCCGAATTGTATTCTAGCTACCAGTGAATAATTTTCAGACAAAAGTACTCGACGACGGAACGATCGTTGATATTATTGTTAAGTTTGCGTTAGAATATTTTTCGCTATTTACAAATCCGTTCCGTTAATTACCATTGCCTGTCGCCAAAATAAAGTGTTTAATATTACGGAGTTAGGAGTTGCATTTATTGTGATAGATAAAAAAGTCGTTAAACGTGTTCATCAGTACGTCAAACACGATAAAATTGACGAAACATATCGTAATGATGGCCTATTTATTTAATCAGTTTTTGAAAGTTGCTTGTTAAGCAAACATCGAAAAGTGGTCTTAGCCTTATACAATTCACGTTAATGGTTATAATTAATAGGTTTATGTATATCAACGTCGTGCTAATATTTTTCATTTATATTTAGAAACAACTAATATTTGAAAGAGATACGTTACATTTGAAATTACTGATCTTTACTACAATTCAATATGTATTCACAGTGTACAGTGTTATCGAAACAAATATAAAATGAACCGACATTTTTACATTAGATCCACCGAGTTCAAAATGTACGAGAACAAAATGTCTAACATTTTTTATTACGTTCGTGTACTTATGTAGTCGTAAATTCGGAATTTGCTCCTTTCTCCTGAAAAATTGAGAAAACCTTATTTTTTGCTTCAATATGGTAGTTACTAAACGTCTTATTAGTCATCGTTTTTTTTTTTATATATTTATGGATCCAAAAAACATCTTAACAGTTTTTTTTTATTATAGCTTTCCATAACAAATTAATACAGATCGATAATTAATAGTATAAAGTAGATACAAAACAAAAAATTATAATAATAATAATAAAATAAAATAAAAAAGAACTTAAACGAAAAACCCAGCAACCTTGATAAATTTAATAGTTTTGTTAATTACATAATGGGATTTCCTTTATAAAATGTTCGACAGATTAATTACAGCAACATTATTGTTGCAAAAGAAATTAAAAAGTTGACAGCGTAATATATCGAAAGCCGAACAATTCATAATTACATGGGTGAAGTCACAAATAACTACATCTTTATATCGAGGATAGATGGGAGAATTATTAAGAGAGAGGTGGAATGTACAGGAAATAAATTATGGCCAGATTTAAGCCTCGAAAATTATTTGATTTGAGACCTGGAAAGAAGAGATGGCAGAACCATGGTTCAGTTGGAATTACCGGCGAGATTATCCTAAACCAAGAAGCGAAGTTACAATCTTAAGATACCCATTTGTTGTGTTATATTTTATTGTAATTTTTTTTAATTAGAGAAAGGAGATCAAATGGAGTTTTCTGTATGGGGGTTTTTTGATTGAGATTTGTTTCTCAATGGTTGTTATCACAAAATATTATACTAACCAATTAGTTATATTACCCAAATATCATGAATAATACGTTGTACACTAATTCAGTCCACAAATTAAATTCGAGTACTTGCATTACAGTCCCTTGCACCGTAGCCATAATTGTAGAATACGCCCGCGTAAAGACACATATTTCATTCGTTAATATATTTGATGTCTCAAAATACATTCAACTATTCTATTAACTACTCTAGTTGATTTTTACGTAGAGTTTATTTATAAGACATTTACCGGGTAATTATATTTTAATCGCATTCAATACTTAACAACTCAAAAGCTCTACATTTGCGAAAAGTGCCAATTAAAGATATATGTCTAATTTTGAAACGCCGCCGACTATTTTTAATAAAAGATTAAAAATAAAAGCGCGTGTACGTTATTTAGCGACAAAGTTAACTTAACAATTGTGCCCAGCGTTATGATTTTTCATTATTTAAATTGCTAAAATGGTAGCGCGTCAATTTTATTGATAAACTGACAGATCTGTGTAGTAACGCATTTAAATAAAAAGTTATCCACAATTATTTTTTAAGAGAATTTTGAAAATCAATTTGTATGTGGTATCTATGGTGTTAATCAAATATACTTTCTAATTTTTAGTTACTTTCAGCAAGTAGTTTGTACTGGATACATAGATAAATATATTTTTATTAATTAAAATATAGATTGTAAAAAAGTATATTAAAGAGGTTAATTCATAACAATTTCTGATCACAGGACTTTCTGAAAATCTAAGTAATAATGAAATAAGTTCGGTCGGTTTTTTAAATATTCTTTGGCTTAAAATACAAAAATTATTGTTACTTGTTATGGAAACTTTTCACTTTTATATTTAAACAATATAACAACATATGATATGTATATAGGAATAATTTACTGGGAAACGGTAAATACCCTGTTGAATATTGCAGTATTATTTAATGGGCGAGTACGTTTACTTTATATAAATCATTTTATTTTCTTCTATCAGTTGTTCAATATTTTGATTTTTTTAAAACAAATAATATACTTAATGGATTTAATAACTGTTTTTTTTATAATACAAGCAATTACGTAATTTTTTATATAATATTTTACAAGGATTTATGTTTTTATGTGTATATGAATATCGTTAATATATATACATAAAGATTTCGGATCACGATATGATCATGTACATTAGAATTTTAAATATTTGGTACCGAGGATACGTGTTCACTAAATAGAACGTCCTACTATCAATAACTACCGAAACGGATAAATAAAAACGGAAGCCAAGTAATTAATTATCTAGTACTTCACGAATCGCCTTGTCGTAAATTGTCAATGATCAAATTTTCGTTGATCAGTTATAATGTTTAGCGATATTTCCGTATTATACGTGGTACTTATAAATTCTTATATTGTTTCATTCGTGTTAGCCGGAAAGCCTAGTCTTACATTAATTGCACGGCGTTTTCACATTTTGTGTTTATATTATGTTTGAGCTCAACGGCGTTCGAAGTTCGGGTTCCATATTCACAATCTTAAGATTATGGTGGAGGCCGCCGTCGACCGAAATAATCATTATATTATAATCGAAGTATCGATATTATTATTATTATTAAACAGTAATGACAGCAGCGAGAATATAACACATACTCGTAACAGTTTTATTGATCCACGCGAGCTAGGCCCGAGTTGATAATTCGATTTTATTACCACGAGGTCCGTTGAAGTCGAATTAAATTACCGGCGTTTGATTATTGCGGATTTTCGACGGTGTGGTGAGAATCCACACGTGTAACTTAACGCGTTCGTTCGTCTGGCTTTATTGTCTCGGGGTCTGTTGCTGTTAAGACTATTTAACGTGTCTACCTCGTCCATATTCTAGTGAAGAAATACTGTCGTTGTCGCCATCGTCGCCATACTTATTGGTCGTCTCATTTAGATTCGATTATTTCTCGGATAACCAATACATTTATTTGTTATAGCCAATTTTGTCGTGTGATTTTATATATTGTTGTTAAACAATAACCATTTATCACCAGGCAGGCAGGTTACAATTGTATTTTTGATATTTATTCCATATCGATAATAATAATATGTACTCTTGTAAAATACGATTAGCTGTTTATTCCCTAAAGTACATCTTTCCCCACCCAATGTAAAATAATTATGTCCATTACCGAAATAGTTACCAAACCTGTCAAGTATTTAAAGCAATTAATTCCGATTTTCAATTATTTTAAGACGTACACGTTAATATTAAGAACGATGTAACAGACTACTATAGTTCTCATAGTGTATAGAAATTACACTCGCGTAATTTACGTTTACTATAAAACAGCGAGTGGGAGGATAAGAGGAACCGGCAGCGAAAACCGATCGATTTTCATGAACGGTTTTAAATTATTCACAAACCCGAATAGACCGGAGACGTCCATTGATTCAGAAAAAGGATGTACGCATTTAACAATTAACCAACGTCCTGAGTGTTAGTTAAATGGTACTCGTCATTATGCCTGCCGATTGTTTAACGGTCGGAAAACCGTAAAACCAATCAGCGTTTAATACGTCATTTAATAAAAAACATCGTTGGTAACTATTTGTTCGATTATTCAAATTTAGTGCAGAAGATACCTTGCAAAAGAAATATGTATATATCATATTTACGTGTATTTGTCTCTTAGTAAGTCATTTTCTATAACGAACATAATGTGTGCTACTAATCCATTTTCGGTTTGTTACGTAAGTGTTATAATTATATTATCAACGGCGTGTGAGTACCAACGAAATTGGATAAAAAAGTATTTTCTGCAGTTAATCATGACAAAAATGTCATATGTAGTTGTGGAAATAAAGAAGTAAAAAAAAATGTACACGTAAAATGTTCTTCTTTGACGACATCCTTATTTGTTTTATTATAATATGAATACGCGTACCGTAATATTTAATTATTTCCGACTACAGAATTGACAAAACATGTAATCTTTATTTAACTCCATTTGCGAAAAATGTTCGTAGACAATTATTTACTTGGTAATAATTTTATTCAGTGAAAACAATAAACTAAAGTATTCACTATAAGCAACGGTTCCCAAATACGGACTCCTACGAATCGACACATTTTTGTAATTTTCTTGAATATTTTTACGAAGAATTTTGTTCATCTTCGTTGAAATATAACCATATACAGATATTTTAAATTAAATTTATTAACAATTTTCTAATTGAATGTAAAACCTTTTTTCCAGAAATACCTAACTATATTTAAATATTAATCAAATTAAGAAACAAAGGCCATTGCCTGCGAACAATATGTTAATTTTATGTCCATACTTACCATACAGTTTAAGCGTAACATTAATTTAGCGAGCAATCACAATTTCTCAAAATTCAATTCAAATCAGTTGTATATGAAAGGCTAAAATTCAATGCGCCAATTTAATAAACGCATAAAACGTTGTAAAACCGTCAATTTAAATTGTTTTTTTACGTATTTACAAATTCCATATACACTTTATAAAATATAAATTAGTGACAGGCGAATAAACTACTATTTTATTCAGAAATGAACTCTGGAGTTCTATTTAAATCTTAATATTAATTTATATGTTTTACAATTATGAGCGAAAGATTCAAGAGGATATAATTAGTAAACAATTTATATAAAATATATTTTAATTATGTCAAATGTGTATAAACGTATAAACATAAATATAACAAAATATATTTGGACCGCCTAAACGTAATTAGATATTGTTTAATTAGTTTATTAAAATATAAACTTTATAGTCAAAATTAGGTTTACCTTTAATATTTGGTATGACCTAATTTATAATATTGAAATTAATTTTCCTAGAGCGTTTTGGAATGTAATTATAAATATTTTCATAATGATATATATATATATATATATTTCTGAAATAATGTAGAATCATTAAAATTAAATATAAAATAAAAATGAAATTATTTTCATTATGCTACATAGTTTTACAATTATAATTAATATAGACACGATTAAACATTTAGTTTACTTGTTTTAAAGAATAATTCAAACATATACATTATTATTATTTTTTAACTTAGTTTAAAAAACAAAAATAGGTTATTTTTTTTTCCTGGAATAAAATTATATTTACATATATACAGTTGTATAATAGCAATGTTTTCCAACTTTAATTAAAATAGAATTATAATAATTGTCTAATACGAGTATTGAAATAAATTATCAATTTAATTTTGTGTTTAACAAATATCTCTATTTTGTTAATCAAGTTTATATATCCAGTATATAATTGTAAACGTATTTTTTCGTTTATTACCTTTTTTTATTACAGATTATTGTTATTATTTTACTTTTGTTGTATGTTAAATATTTTACGCTGTTCGTTATATTAATTATTTAAATTGTAGACGTTAAATATTCGAGTATTTTCATAATAATTATTCTAACAAAATTTTTTTTTGTATTTTCCGGAAACTTTTTTAAATAATAATCTCATTCTTGTATACTTATAATTGATTCCGTATTTAATTATAGAGGAATAAATTCAACGCTTTTTCGAATCCGAAAATGATTCTTAATTGGAAAATAATAGTGTTTATTAATAATTGTAAAAAAGTGATTTAGCTAAACTCAAAATTATTAAACTTCACTTACCAGATAGTGTGTGTTACTTCAGGAACAAATTTGTTTTAATGCATCAATTTTATCGCTTACTTTTTTACATCAAAAATACTATAAAATATCTAAAAACTGACTTTATTTCAATCGAATTTGTAGATAATGAAACCTTTTCCGAATGTAAATAAAAAACACTATTATTATGTAATATGCGAATCACTTTTGGCACCAAAGTGATAAAAATATTATAATCTCGGACTTACTTATTAAATACTTACTTGTATTGTTTGGATTAACGATAAATATATGTACTTTAGCTATAAACTGTAACATTTCAGACAGGAGAAATAACGATTTTGATAAGGGTTTTCTTTTACCTTAAATTAATCAATGTTGAAAATTTAACTTATCAGATCGACCTTGAAGTTAAATTGCCTATAATTTGTAAATAATTTCTGTTATAAATGAAGCTAATAAAAAAGCATCAAAGTGAAATTGTGTAAAATTATTAAGAAATTAAAGTTTTTTTTATCGAAAATAAAATTTCATAATGAAGTTTGATTCACAATCGATTTAATTATATACATTTAAAAAGCCAAAAATAAACGGGACCTATGCTTAAAAACTAAATAGAAAGCATCCTGTTTAAAGTTTGACGAGACAAGGTGATGTAATTCTGACAGACGAAATATTTCTTACCTAAATAAGATGCATAGTATATCTGTATATGAGTGTACATCCATACATTTATTGCGTGTTGTCAGGATTGTACATTATTATTCGAAATTAAATAGGTTATCTTTTCACATCACTACCAAAATAAACTATATTTAATCTACACGATTACTTAACGTTATGATGTATAATTTATTGAAACTACTCGGTTATTAAAATATCTATTAAGTACGGAACATATAATTAAATAAATGAAAACCCCTAGGTTTTCTATAAATACATAAAATAGAAAGTAAGTTTTATATGAATATTCTTCATTAAAACACTTAGAATGCGAGTCAGTTATCATCTAGTAAATCCACGATACGATAATCACTATTATTTACTTAAAATAATTTAAATTAAATAATACGCTACTTAAATTGTATTGAAATAGATGAATAGCTAATAAATACCAATATATTTTAACGAATAACTGTAAATTAATATAATTTTTCTTCTTCAACCTTTCATCACATTTTAACTTATCTTCACGACTTCTACTAAAATTCGTAGTAAACACAATTATAATTCCATAATTGCCCCAAAGTTGTTTTTAATCCTATATAATATACTTGTTCAACATACTTTTACAATAGCGTACATTTTTTAGTAGTCTTAAACGATCGTATATGCACGTTAATTGCTCGTGGAAAAGTTATTCGGGATTTATGTCCTTCATATAAAATAAAAATACCATTAAAAATCAGATCAGGAATTTCGAATTTTTATTAATTTTATTAGAAAATATAATAATGGCACTTTTGACGATAAATATAAATATAATATAATATTATATTACCAAAATATAATGCGTTATTGTACCTAAAAGTGTACAATTTAGATTGCAGTCAAGTCCTAGATTATCGTATACTGATATCCGTGTTAGAACATAACATTTTATATAGATATATATAAAACAAAATTTACTGTCGTCTTTCGTAACGTTAACACCAAAGTACTGATAGCAAAAAAGTGTCGTGTTATTATGATACATTTTCTTTGTTGTTACTCCACTGCAATGAACAAAGCCGTTCTCGATAACAATTTTATCTACTAAGACATTCTATAGGTATATTAAAATATATTTGTGTGTGTCATATATGTATATATATATACATTTATATATATATAGAGAGAGAGAGAAACATCCAGATTTGTATATATATGACAGAATACACATATGATTATGAAACTCGGATGGTTGCCCTGGATACATCGCGCGACGGTCGCGCTGAAGGCCGTGTAGCGACAATCATTACTTTTTGTGTTACACTGGCGCGTGTAACCCTGTGAGGATCATATCGATATAATAACACTTATAATAAATGACCAGTCCACCGCAGTCGCTTTTCTGTCTCCATGACAATCCTATAGATCCCAATTCGCACATTTTATGGTTTTAATGTGAACACGAGGTTACTGCGTGTGATTTCAAATTATTTTTAAATAGTTCGAAAACTATACGAATTATTTTCAACTTTAATAATTATTAAATTAACTAAATTAACGAAAAATAATATTAATTGTAATCAAAAAATATGATTCTTATGAACGTTTAGCGTTATACCTTCCATATTAGTTGATATAATTTTATGTATATGTGCATGTGTGGTGTCTTTTTTATAAAAATATTTGGAATAAATTACTTTCAGTGTACAATATAATAGCGGAAGAATATATAATATAATAATATTTTTCGTTTTATTAACTTTTTCCTTTTTTTATCACTAATTTTTAACGGATATTTTAACAAAATAACTTCTCGTTTGAAATTTGTATGAAATTATTTTATTGGCTTTTCAGGGGTACTAATATAATATTACTGTCATTTGTAATGATTTCAGCGGCATATTAATACTATATAATTATACTATATATGAACTATACTTAATCATATTTCTTAGAAGACGTAATTTTTTCGTTGTAATGGAGTACAAAGTCGGAAGGAATAATTGTTGGGAAGAAAACAGAAATCGTACCGTAAAACTAACCCAAAATATAATATAGTATAGATATTTTCGACCAACAAGTATTATAAATTTTGAAGACGATTATATCCGTAAAAATTAAATGTTTGAAAATAGATGTTGATGGGTTGAACATTATATATAACTAGACAAGTATTGTATATAAAACAAATATTGAAATAAATGTAAATATGTCGTTCGTATTAAATTAACTTTTATCGTTTTAGTGTTGCACAATTCGGTTTATTTGTAATAATAGTATTTTAGTACAAGTAAATTAATGAATATTAAATAAAATTGTTGTAAAATATTTATTAAACATAATTTTATTTGAAATAACAGATTTCAGTGTATATTATTATTACGACTATTGTATTAACATTTTTGGTTTTTAAACGCTATTTTAAATAAATGATAAAATTATCGTGAATTTAGGTAAGTATAAAATTTGGATTGATTCGTTTGAAAATAAAAAATAAGTAACAGTGTTAACTTTTGAATATGTGTAGTACCATGACGATAACTGGGTCACTCGATAAATGAATATTAATGATTAGTTCACAAAATGATTACAATCCATAGATATTTATTACGATTCTTTAAAAAGAAACTTTAAGATTTGGCCCGTATGAAAATATCATAGATTTTAATAATTAAAAATAACCAAAAATTCGATTGATTTGTAAATGTATTATTGAATGTATTATTTTTAAATATTAATTTACATTATTATGTAAATTTGCGAATGTATTAAAATTATCAAACAAAAAATATTTTCAAAAAATTCATTGGACAGTGATAACGGCAATATTACCTTATAATGGAAATTTAAAAAAAACACAATATTTAATGTCCATATAAAATTTTAATTAAATTATAAATTATGCCTTACACCGACGATTTAAAATAATTTTGGATAAAAAATAATGGAGCAAATTTCATTAGGTGAACAGTCAATTATGAAATAAACCATTATATAAAAATGGCCCACTTGGTGTAGCGTTTAAATAATATATATTATTGTTAAAAAAAATTATAAAAATTGCTAATAAATTTTACATACAATAAATTATTATTATTTTATTTAGTCGAATAAAACGTGTTTTTTAATGATTAAGTTCTAAAAAACACGACTTTATACAGTTATTATTTGTTTAAACAACAGAACAACGTGGCGATGACTGTGACATTGTAAACTTTTTTAAAATAAAAGCGTCGTTTGGACTGCCATTAAGTTTCAAACGAATAACTTAAAAATTCTTGTTCCCCTAAATATAAAATTAACAGTACCGTTAACACTCAAAAGCGGCTGAAAAATGTTTCATGATTTGGCTCTTTATATGTAACCTAAAAGTTGAGTGAGTTATCAAAAAATGCCCCGTGGCTCTTTCGATGAGTACACGGAGTTCTGTATAAGCAATTCTACTACAGCTGCGCGTGACAGGTCCGCCGCTGTAGGCAATAAGTTATATCAGATTTGTTTTAAAAACAATTGAGAAATTTTTGCTTCACTTCTTGATGTCAATATAACAGAGTTGTTTTTATTATCCCAAATAATTTGAACAGAATAAAAATAATAATTAGGAAATTTTCCTATATGTCAATCCACATCCATATACAATTTCGGCTTATAAAACGAATTAAGAGAAATAACGTTTTTCCATTATTGATTATTTGTAACAAATTACGATTAACAAATATATTTTTAAAAAAAGGTCCTCAATAGATGATTCTACACTAAATTATTTGTCAGATAAAAATGAATATATTTTTATTTTATAAATTTGAAATATTTCCGACTTCTTTATAATTTTCCATTTATTTAGTTATATATTTAGTATTTCAAAGAAATATGAAAAGCACTGGAGTATTTTATCAATTATAACTTATATATTTATAAATAATTATTTGACCATTTCTGTTATGTATACTATGCATAATATTATATTATTATAAATGATCAATTCATTTTTTTACAAACATTTTTCTGTACATTCAAAAAAAAATTTTCATTTTTTTAACTACTAAGTAAATTATTATTAATAAATTATGTTGGTTATATATACATCTTAACACGTATAAATTATAGTTTTAAAAGTTTATGTTCCTAATAGAACATACAATTATTAATAGTTCATAATATATATAATGGTATATTAATACAAGTAAATAATAAAAATCGTATTTTTTATTAATTTTTTGAATTATTTTTAAATTAAATAGATATTAACTTACATTCTACGCCCGAAAGAAGACTGCTGTATTGTGATGAAAATTAAACGATGTTAATTATACTAACATATTTTTAAAAAAAATATGTTAGTATAATAAAATCTTTGTGTTTATTTTTTTAAATATAACGGACAAACTTTATAGAATTAACTGGCCCATTGAATGACAATGATATATATATATATGTACATGTCACGAATGTATCATTAACATTAATTTAAACTAAAAATTTTGAATTTTTATTAAAAAAGTATATATTTTAGGCCAATTATTCGAGATACAAAATCTATGATATATTAGTACATTTATTGTTCACGTATTTAAACATATTTATTGTTTCAACATTTAGCTGAAAACGGAAACTCGTGAAAAGAGTATTATGTTTTCTGGACAATAGAACATCGAAAACAAAGTTAAAATATACAAATTCTTATTTCGTGTGATTTGAGATAATACAGTAAGTTCTTATTAATTTGAACGGAATTGGGGAATTAGGTTGTTTAAATTAACGTTTGTATTACCTTTGCTTTTAATTTAAAATATAATTTTTACCTTTTAAACTGTAAAAAGATTCTATATTAATTTAAATATTTAGATACGATTATTAAATTACTTGAAATACTAGGAAATATTTGTTTAAATAAACATTCTCCTACGTGTTAGTCACAATTAACTTTTTAAACGTTTCTGCAACACTAATTTATCGTAGTTTTCGATGTTTCCTCCTATATATTGAACGACTATATTTAATGCTAAATTTTTCGGTACTCACTTTTTACACTTTTTACAGTAACTCGATGCTCGCTGTAATACCTCAGTTTCAGTGACGGCCGTGTTGTTTAATATTAACTTGACTAAAAATATTGGGAATATAACCCTGTTTTTCTAAATTACAGGGATATTATTAATGAAAATCAAATTTGGACCAAGGTTTTACAATGAAATTTAAATTATATATGACGAAACACGTAACCTACACTCAGTTAAGTTACAATCGAAATTTAATAAATTGATTTTTTTCATAGCTGCCATTAAGTTAACACCGCAGTGTTCGTCCAAAAGAATGTTCAAGAACAACGTTCTTTCATAGCGCAGTTTTATGTTGTGAATTACGTTTTGGTTGTATAGGTTGTATAATATATTGATCGTATAAGACGATAGAAACATCGTAAAAATTTTACTATCTTTGTGTATATGAAAAATAAAAACAGGTAAATTATACATGGTAGTTGTGAGGCGACAACCGCTCGAATTCCTCCTCGGGATAACTGCATCGTTCGGATTAGATTGTTTTAAGATAAACGAGACTCTACTGTATATTTTATCCGTTTTACCAATTACCAACGTAACAACACTTGTATTTTCATGAAAAGTACTTTTAGCAGGAACAAAAGATTGTATACAAATCAAATGAAATTTATTTATTTTGCTATAACAGGATGTAATTAATTATGAGCGTTACACGTAATAGTCTGTAATAACATTACGAGTAAAGGAATAGTAAAAATAATAAAAAATTTAATATATTTCGTACAAATTAGTTTCCACAAATATATAATGACAATAAAATATGTTTTTTTAAATATTTACCTTATTCAATTTACTTTTGATATTTAATCAAATATTATTTTTACAAAGTTATGAATGTACAATAAATTTACATATAACATAAATCATCACATAGGTGATTTACTTACTTACTTTTACTTCAAATTAAAAGTAGTCTGTAAAATTAGTTTCGTACACGATATGTATAAATTAAATATAGGGTCGTGTAAACAAAAGATAAAAATTGAATATATTATCAAAAAGTAATATTAGTTTACTGCATTCCAAAATTTAAGTTAATATTTCGTATTACTCTACAATTTACTATTATAAAATATTGATTTGTATACAAAAGGAGTAACTCGTTTCTCCCATTCAAGCTACAAATATTATCAAAATACACGTGTAGTAAAAAATTGGTTTTTTTTTTGAGAAAATTGTAGATGATTGGCTTTTAATATAGTAATCTTATGAAGTATGAATGCAGTTTAAAAATGTATTTAAAAAATAATTAGTAGAAAAATTACTTCTTTCCTAAAAGCTTAATTATCAGAGATTATTAGGCTTTATTATGTGACAAATAGCGAAATGTATTTTAAATGAAATATTTTAACATAAAAAATAATTTCCCTAGTTCAATTAATTTCGGGTCATTGTATAAGTTATAACACTGTTCGGAATTAATCATTATTCGATATAAATATGTATTTCAGATTCAATTTACAGAAGCCAAACCTTATTGAATCTTTAAAAACGTTTAGAATATTATGGAATGTGAATCTCAAATTTTCAATGTACTAAGATATAAACGAATACGGTCTTCTTTTAATAATTATAGTTCTTTTTATTTTTTTAATGTTTTATAAAACTCAAGTACACATTTGTATTATTATACTCCACATAAACATTTTTTATGTTATCATTACTTTTGACTTTTTACAAGACCATGTTAGAGGTAATCATCAATAGTGTTTGATACGTAGGATGTACGTAAAAATATATTGGAAAATGTAAGCCCGAGATTTAGAGGGTGTGTTTGGAAAGTATTTACAGCGGTTTACATGAACAGACTACTATTTACTTGTATCATTTTCAGATCGAATACGCAAAAAGATTGCACTTTTTAAAGAAGAAAAATGAGAATTTATGTTAGGCACTAAATATTTTAACATTAATTTATTTCACACAATTATTATATAGTATAGAGTATAATTTATATCAATAGTTAATTATTTCTGAGTAATTATTATAATCGATAAAATGTAAAATAATTTCTCACATCACCAAGCATTAATTGATTTTGTTTTTATACTATTTAAACAGGTATCCCATGTTACCAAGTTGTTTAATTTATGCCGAAGAATATCAACAATTTCGTCGTTATGTTTATTATATCAATTGTAATTAAAAGAAAAATATAATATAACGTTTCCTGAAATGAATCTTATTTATACAAAATTTGGTAGTACTTATTTGTGTTTGTAAATATAAATTCATAATTATTCTACGTAAATGAATAAAAAATGAAGAAACAAAAATCTATTTGCTTTTTATTTTAAACTTCTAATTTATTTAGTTTTTAATTTTTGTAATAATTATCTGATAATACGTATTTATTTTTATAATTAGATCGATATGTATACAATTTTAAAATTAAAATTGTCATGTGCCAATAATTCTATTTTTAGTAAATTTTTTTTTTTTTTTTTATTAATATATAAGCTATTTATTTATGCTGTTTATTAATTGAATAGAAATGGTTTATTTACTGTTTTTCTTTCACAACTAAAACACAATTCTGTATTGTGCATTAATAACTGTAAAAACGAAATTATTTCAAATAATTGATTTTTATTCTTTTTAGCAAATCAGTATTTACTTTCTTGTGTGATTTTTTAATATTCTCAGAATCAATGTTTCAACTACGTACATACATTTATGTTCTGCTGTCAATAAATATTTCAAATTTTCTAGTAAATTATATTTATATTTATATATTACCATATTTGCGCGGTTTTTTTGTGTTATGCTCGAAAAATATTAATTTAAAACTATATTAAAAAAATATATTTAAAAAAATTTAATACCGTTTATTAGTTTGATAAAATTTCGTATTTAATTAAAAAAAACAACTGAAATTATTAAAATTAAAATCTTATTAATACGCCGATAATAATAGATATAGAAATGTATAATATCATCTTCATTTTAAGTTAACTTTTACTACATCACTAGTCATAACGGAATAATTGACATCACGTATAACATTAAATGTAATATTAATCTTAGATATTTCAATACATTTTCATGAGAATCCATTAGGACTAATTTTTAGAAATTTTTTTATTTACGGTTAATATAAGACTATTATTAAAAGTAAATCGTGTTTTCCAATGAGTAATTTAAATATACGCTAGGGCATTTTCTGTAGCTGTTTACGGTTTACTGAATAATTTAAATACATTATGTAATTTCTCTTCCCACTTCCCAAACAATACTTACATACTGCTCGTTCAAATTAAATAAAGGTACATACAAAATACAATTAATATCAACATATTATCAAATTATATTGGTAACGTATATGGTATACTGTCATTATTCATAATTTGATATCTTTTAGTAGTCAGATTATTGAATTATTTGAGCCAGGTAAAGAGACGACGACAGAAATTACCAATAGAAATATTTTATTAAACGATTTGTTTTTCAACGTGTGTGTTTATATATATATATATATATATATATATATATATATCAGCAATACAAAAAATAATTTATAATCTAGCGCATACTGAATAGAAGACAGCTTTATTAGAATTGTTGTGTAGCATTGCAAATTCCAATTCACGTATAATATGATTTAATTAAATTAAACGTCAATTGTTGATGAAATTTTTTAATGATGTGGCTATAATAGATAGTAATAAAATAATGTAAACAGAAATTTCTATGTACCTATAGTATTAAAAATTGAATACGAATAGTGTATTCTATTGATAATTTAAGCTTTTCATCATATCTCAGATATAGTTTCAATACATTTATTTATTTAGAAGGTTCCTTGATTACAATTGGGTTGTAGTTTACATAAGCCAAATATTAATACTCAGCTGTTGAGAAAAGAATATATTTATTAAAACGAGAATTATATAAAGCAGAACTAATTTGTACTATTTTAGCTCATATTATATCTAGGAAATTTATTAGAAACCTTTGTTCAGCTAACGGACAATTAAGTTGGAAGTATAGAATATGTTAAAAAGAATTAAGGCTGACGAATTCTTTTAACAAAATTTCAATGTAAAAAGTATGTATTGCTTTTGAATTTAAACAAATAATAAATACACTAGAGAAGTACATTGAATTAATGGTAACTTAGTTAATGAATAATGACAAAATATTATTGTTTCGATAAATTTAGTTAAAAATTACCTTACAAGATCATATTAAAAATATGTCACCAGTACAAATTAAATTAGTAGACTAATTCTGAATTATTACAATTATTAAAATTAATATTATAAATAATAATGTTCATTGTCATTTAATAAACCCAAATGATGAGAAAAATATAATAAATTTAAATGACTATATATTATATATTTATAATATTGTATACGTTGGTAATAAAATGTTATTTTGACAGTTACGAATGTCATCATCATCATCATCATCATCATCCTCGCCTTAATCCCATCAATTTGGGGTCGGTCACTTTAGTCTTAAACCTCCATTTGCCCCGATCTCCCACATCCTCGACGCACACACCAGCAATCCTCATATCCTCCTCAATCGTGTTTAGCCACTTCTTCTTTGGTCTTCCTCTTCCTCTTCTTCCT
>JAIPRN010002874.1:0-25925 GCA_025469175.1 Geopemphigus sp. TES_GeoC_2020 | reverse complement strand
TACCCCGTTCGGTTCCCGGCCGATCCCTAACATTTGAGCGGGTCCCCCGAGGACCACATCGCCCCGTGCGCGCAAACAATACCCGAAAATTACACTGGGATTCGTTTTATTTTGTTTTTCGTTCCTTTTTTTTTGCCGGCGGGATAGACTTTTAAATAATTCGGCGTGCACTTTAGAGGTCGGTTCTCGGCGTGAAACGGTGACAGCTTTATGGGTTCATTCGATACTCGTGTGCTCGGGAAAAAAAATCCGGTTAAATGGCCACTATTCGCGGGATTTAATTCCGGCGGATTTGACCAAACGCCTACGCCCCGTCCTCCTACTTTTTATAGGTGTATACGCGAGAGCGATAAAATAAAAACGCTTTATAGATATAAAAGAGGGGAAGTAATTTGTTCCGTTCTAACGTTGTCCACGTTATTTTTTTAATATTTATCGAAACATTAACGGCTTCGTCGGATAAAATATTTACTTTTACTCGGAGCGTCTGTACTCGCTAAACACCGCGTAGCGTTACAGACACGCATTTTTAGGTATTTTAATATCGCTCTAGATTGTACGTTTCCTAATAAATCGTCGTAGTTTTCACGGTTCTGTTCGTAGTTTATAAATTATACAGATTGTTGAATTCGACTGAACGTATCATGTTCTCTATAAATTACGTGCAAATAATCTCGTAATTTCGACGTTTGCAAAAATTACAACTACCATGTCGGTTCGTAAAATCCCGACGTATTATACATCGTTATACACGTACATTCGTTTACGTTAATTTTCCAACGAGATAATTTTTTATGAATATTAATCGTTATTAACAAATTTCGGTGTCGATTTCGTTACACCGAGAATTATTTACGCGCCGAATATAAAAATAATTTGTACCGCGCGTGTTGACGTTAAATATGAACGTGATCGATCGTTGTAAAAATAGCGTCTAATCGGTTACAATAACAAAAACTATTTGACAGTTAACCGTTAAATTTAATCTTTAGTCGACTAGTTTCGTTCGTGTTATGGACATATTCGTGTTAATATCCGTTTGAACTTTAAACAGTTATCGAGGAATGTTGAAACGGTTAACCCGTTATTAAATTGCAACATAATTTCGATTACCGAAACGACTTTTGTCTTCCGGTTAGAAACCTAATTTTTTTTTAAGAATTGTACGATTCTGTTCGACGCGTTAGTTAATTATTAATAAACTCGATTTCAAGTATTAGACCCATACCGTTTTTATGTAATCGTTAAGTTCGCCGAGATTATCGACAATTATTGTGTTATTAAAAACGAGTACTTTACGTAATTCGTTTCGACGTAATTATGTAACGCGAAATATTTATAAATATCGATTAAATTAAAACAGCGTGTTAAACCATAGCGTTATAAATAAAATGACTTAACGGTTTACCCGCGACAATGTAAACGTTAAAAATAATGTAAATTATAAATTACGATACACATTATTTTGCGAGACGAAATTATTTTATACCGACTATTTATTTCGATAATTACGTTTTGTAAACGAATACGATATTTAAGCGTATATACGCACAAATATTAATAGGCTAAAATTGGTCCGTTTGATTTTGTTTTTATCGATTTTAATATATTATCTTGGAAATAACGATACGGGTATTGTATTTGGAAACAATGAGTAACATGTATGCCCTAATATTGTATCTAACGGTTGAATTCTATTTGGGAAAATATACCGAAAAACTTTCATCATCTTTCTATCTCTCATATATATATATATGCGGGTTACTTATTCGTAAATTCCCACTCTTCGATCGCAAACGCGGATAGTAATTTGTAAGACCGGAACTGTGCAGCGTGTATACCTATAATTGTTTCATTCGCATCCAACAATATAAAAACACTGCAACAAAATGTGTACGTAATTATTGCTAGATGAACTTTATCGCAATAATGTACGTGACTTGCATAGTTCCTAGGCAATTATCGTTCTTATTATTATTACCGTTTTTTTGTTCTTATATTGCGACGATGTACGTATACCTATATAATGTAATAGGCGTGTTTAAAAAAAAAAAAAATAATACCGCGGTATCATAAATGAAATATACGCCATTTTAACAACAACAACAACAACGGTGGAAAAAAACTAATTTAGAGTTTTCGAAGCATATATTCGTTTATAATATACGTACGCTATCTAAATGCGTACAACGTTGGCGGAATAATAATACGCGTAGCACGGATATATACGTCGGACCGAAAACGCCTATACTATCTAGACCCCGTTATATTTTCGCGGCTTAAACGTATATGACAAAAGTATGGGGGTGGCCGTTGGTCACGAGCGTTTCGTTAATTCTCGTAATTAAATTCGCCCGTTTACAATATTCGTCGTAATCGATATTCTATTACGTATCTATGGGATACGAGTCCCCGGTGCACTTATAACGTACTCGAATTCAATTACGTTTGATTTTTCAACGATTTATATAATACGACGCGCGTTTTTATTTTATGGTACGAAATGAGTGTGTTTATATATATATTTATATTAATATATTTCGAAATTGCTAATTCGTAAAAAATACAAAATAATTGTTAATCGTCGTATATATATATATATATACATACGCAACTATACGGTCATTGAATTTATCCAATTATAATTTTAACACGTCGTTGGTAATTAATTAATATACATAAAACTACTAGACACAACGAAGGTCGACATGGAGTGATGAATCTTCTAATCAGTCACCTTGTACGTGAGTTGTACTTATCGTATCTACACTATATATATAGTGTCGAACTTCGCTTAATTTCATTATACAAATCCTGAGTAGACGACCACTCGCTTAGTCCCGAAACGCGTATATATATATATATATATATATATTATGCTCATCGTGTTATACTCTTCGACTTGGACCGTATCGACGACAAACGAGTATTATTATTATTCGGGAAACGGCGCGACTTAATAATATTGCGCGGGTTGACGAACGTAATTCGTCTGCGTTATTTTTCGCTTCGGACGTCCGTCCTACGATCCGTATACTGAAACATTACGTATTAAGCGCAATATTATCCTGATAACATTTCAATTTCGGGACACGGCCCGGGAGTGAGTGCGGTGAAAATTCCGGTTACATATGGCCCTTTCCCCTTTCCCCTCATCTTAATACGGGTAATGTACGGTTTTAAATATCACCCAAATTGTCCATCTCATAGGAAATACGCGTCGTATTTTTCGAATAACGTATATATATATATATGTGTGTATGTATAAGAGGCTCGCGTAAAAATATGTGCGTTGCATGAGACGGTTAACGCGTGCGCGAAATAATATACATATTATATTATTATACATAGATATATATACGTAGTTGGTTTTTGCCGCGCGGTTCAGGTTTTACTGCTGGTGCCGTGTACTCTACACCTATCGTATAGTAAAGGTCTAAATTCGATAAAAGAGCGTACACCAATAAAAATCGTATCCGGGAGGAAAATCAAATTGAACGCCATTCTGTGTACGTGTATATATAGAACGCAATAACCAGGTTAGCGCTGGGACGATGCTTTACCGCGAATTTCAAAGCGGTGCTTCGAACGGTTTAGGGACGGGGTGGGATATTGTTCGAGCGTGTACAAGCGCGCACGAGCGTCGAATCCCTCGACGATTACTCTGTGACGAATAAATACAAAACAAAACCTCGTCCCGAATCGATTCGACGTCCGGATACGCGGTTTTGAATAATACAACGGCCGGCTAAAGATTCGACGAGAGCGCACGCACGCGCACGTATGTAAGTACGTACCTGTTCCGCGGTATTTAAACGATTATGATCGCCCGGCGCCCGAATCGATACTACGCACGTACAACGGGCCCGTGCATAATTTAACGCCGTTTTCGTGTTAAAGAATTTGTTCGACCCGTTATTGCCAACCATGTGTGTTATATACCCTCGGGGGGTTTAGACAATCTGTATGGGTCGTGTTATGCGTGCGCGTACGTGTGCGTGTGTGTGTGCGTGCGTGCGTGCGTGCGTGCGTGCGTGCGTGTGTGTGTGTGTGTGTGTGTGTGTGTGTGTGTGTGTGTGTGTGTGTGTGTGTGTGTGTGTGTGTGTGTGTGTGTGTGTGTGTGTGTGTGTGTGTGTGTGTGTGTGTGTGTGTGTGTATAAATAATAACTTCTCTTTTATCATTGTTAAAATTCGCACGCTTTTCCCCGTGACCGAAAACCACCCTCGAAATAACAAAAGTTACCCTTACAGCCCCGCAGTGAATACAATATGTAACTACACAATTGATTATTCTTCGTTTTTCCTCCCTTATTTTATTAACCGAATCGCGCTACATCAGACTGCTGCAATAACTGACGTATCGTGTACTACTTAAACTAATAACGCGATGTTTTCTTTTTATCGATTTTAAAACCCCACGGAAATGTTTTTATTATACGACGTATGTATATATATAAAGTTATTTATTTATTCCGTTATAGGGGAAATGCATTCGCGGTGCTTACGATATAACATTTTACGTCTTTTATATAATTGCAAATTTACAATTTGTGTATACGTGCGTATAACCGTGTAAACACTTATACGCGAGCGACGTAGTATATTATGTAATAAGTCAAGATTTTTGATTACTAAAGTACTGCGTATTATACGGACGGTACCTGCAACACTTTTCCACCCTACATATACCTTTTTAATAAAATATTCACGCGCGTATAAATAATTTATTTAAAGTCGATTATTTTGATTTCACCCCCAGAGAAGCCGAATATTCTTTGTCGCGCCTCAAGGTTCAACACGTCCATAGCGCAATCATATTAGGGTAATGACGCGTCCTTAAGACGTCCGGTTCCGAACGGTATTTCGTATTATAAAACCGCGTAATCGAAATTTTTCCGACGCGTTAAAGTTCGATTATTATAGTAATCTAAACACGCGTCGACAAATTAACGATCGTTCGTATATACGTATCCGTTACAAGAGCTCTCGTCGACAATTTAGAAAATCGTTTTTTCCATGTCGTAACACTAATAATACCTAATTACTATGTTCGTAAATAATACACGTTTGGTATCGATATTTACATACAGTCTATACATATACACGCACTTTACGGGCTATACAGTTACACTTGTGGTTTACCAAACGTTTTTCTCCTCGATTGAAATATTATTTTATTTTCCATTTTTTTTTTTTACAATCGTTTTACGAATAACGAATCATATAAAACGACTGGTTTGCGCGCACAAAGTATAATAATCAAACGCCCGGCTAACAGTCAAACGAGCGGAATAACATTTACAAATACGTAACTACGTAGGCATACTCGCTATTTCCGGGCGGTTATATTTTTTAATCGGCTATACGAAAATTTAGGTTCTACGTTTATTACGGCGAGTGAACCGCACTCTTATCGACGACGGCTAAATTGAGATACACGCGCGATATAAAATATATTAAAAAAATCACGAACGGATTTCCCGCTGTCGTTACGTGCATTGTTTAATACGACACGTTACTGCGTGTATGATACGTGTATTCGTGCACAAATAATACACCATGGAGGAGATGCGTAACAGTTGTTAGCGAATGGTCGTGAGCGGAAAACAAGAGGATCAAATGATATTAGATAGCAGTCCTAGAATACGACTATACTTTGGATAATTTTACGCGATACAGAGAGACCGAGCGTTGCTGGATTTAGTTAGAAATTGATCTTACGTCGAGCTTCCGAAATTCCGAACAATGCGCGGTTTAGTTTGAAGTTTCCGAGGGAAAACCTAATTTCGATCATTTTCGAAACCGCGATATGACTTTAAACTTAGCTTGAATCTAATTTGTAGACTGTTTCACGTTCGAAATTTGCCGCTCCAACAATTGTCGTCGTATTTTCGTGGCGTTCTCGAACGATTTTACTTAAATATTTCATCACCCCCGGCTAAGTGCTCTCTCCCGCGCTTCACCAAATACGTCATCGATAGCGCCGTCCTATACGACGACTATGGTCGAGTTTAATTTTGTCGAAATTCGAAAGCATTAAACGATTTCCCGGAGACGGTCCGTGTACACAATATCTACTCGCGTACAGACGTACGATTAAAGAAAATCGATCGGGTTTATTGTCCCGCGACGGCTACGTATATATATGTATTCGAAAATTGTTCTCATAAACGATCGTCGCGCGTTACGGTCGACTCGACTTTGGCCGCGTCGTATACGTACACGAGTATTGCCCGACCCGAGGTCACGGGTTGTTGAACACAATATCGTCACGTAACGATATTATACACACGTCGTAATATCCGTACGACGACCAGAATATCACAATACATAGGCGTACACGCGAGTTTCGTATTTATAGATATCTGTTTAATATATAACGTGTGTGTGTGTGTGTGTGTGTGTGTGTGTGTACGTGCAAGTGTATACGAACACAATGCGCTTTGCAGCGGCCTCCGCCGGTCAATTAAACGCCACACACAATACGCGGAGTACCTTTAATCTCCGAGCCGACGAAATTATATTACGACGCGATAATTGAACGTATTCCCGCGATAGCGTTACCTCTCTCGTTCGAAAATGTCGCCGCCGCCGCGGGCCGTCTATCGTCACGACGACCGCAACGGTACCGGTAATTCCGTCGGCCGGTCGTATTATAATATTCGGATAAACGATACACGCCGACGAGCCCCCCATCATTACACGGAACAGTTCACGCATTCTACGCGGGTTCCGACTCTACAAATGTACGTACACACAAAATGGATACGCGCGTGTGATGTCCCAAACACAATATCGCCGTAATTCGTATCATTAAGTACGAAGACGGGAAATATTCGTAAACCATCGGCAATCCACGCTCTTCGAATTACACAGTAATAAATCGTGCTCGCCACGCTATAATTATTATCGTCAACGTGCGTTGTTTCGTATAATGTGTGTGTTGACGATTGTCCGCTTGTGTACGACGCGTAAAAAACGAAACGCCATCGTAAAAACCGCCCGGGAAAAATGCGTAATATTCGGCCGGACTTCCATGTCTCGGGCGCGTGTAATAATAATAATAATACTTAACGTTCGTCGACAAACCCGCGCGACCGAGGCGGTGGAACTGGTTTCGGGCTCGTCGTGGTTGGTAGCCGTGCGCGTTAACATGGCGTCCGGTTCGTACCCCTTTCACCCGGTGCAATTATACGCGACCGCAACGAGGGCATAAATAATAATACAACGTCTCTTCCTATCGTACATATATAGACGTAGTTACATATATATATATGTACGCACGCGAGTGTGTGTAGGAAACTCTCGGCGGTGGTGGTCGTCGGACTTCTAATAAGGCAAAAAAGCGTTTATTACGACGAATGTATATGTAAAACGTTCGTTGGTTATACGTACGCACCTAATATGCCTACTACGACCATAATACGTGCAACGGCCTTTTGCGGTCTTCTGTGTACCTACCTACTTACGTTATACACATAATGCGCTACTCATACTTCATCGACAAACAAATAGGTATTAGGGTATGCGTCGATATATATATATATATATAACACAATAATATATTTATTATGAATCGTCGAAATGTTTGTTCTCCTAGTTGTATATATATATATAATTTACAATACGCGTTTGCCGATTTTTGTATAATCTAGTTTTTTTCGTATATTACGTGCTATAACAAAATTGTAATTTTATTGTAGCATATTCGTGCGCGTTGTATTTTTATATATTTTTGTATAATTATCGGGTAATATGCAACACGCAAGTCAATTAATTTTCTTAATTCGCCAAGTCGATACATAAATAAATCGAATTAGGCGTAACGTTAATTCGAAAAGAAAATTACTCGAATTAGTTAAAAAAGTGTAATTTTGTTATTTACAACACCAATGTTGACGACAATAAATGTCGTGAAAAATGTGACAAGACTTATATAGTCTCTTTAAATATTATATTATATTCACTTTACCTAATACTATATTATATAAACAAATACTCACCGTGGTACATTATGTAGTTTGTATTATCGCTTAATTCACTTAAATTGGGTATATTTTTATAAAAAATATAAATTAAAATTAAAATTAATTCGAAACAAACGCTTTACGTTACAAAAATATTTATTACGTTTTCGTCAATATCAAGGGATAGAAATGGAAAACGTCCAAGTTGTTATGAAATGAGAAATTTGACAGACGTTATTTTTCATTGACACGCGTTACATACGAATATTGTGATAAATAGTTGACCGCTTAAATTTATTTTTAAAAGGCTTGTTAAAATATTAATCGAAATATATCAAAGGTAAACAAATTGAATAATACATTTTACGGTCGTAAATATGGACGTTCCACTCGTCTAAAAAACAAAAGTTACTTGATAAAATTATTTACGAAAAACATAACGCTATACTTTTTATAAAACAACTTTAAAAGTTTAAAAGATGCTCACTTTTCTTTGAGTGATATAAAATGTATTAAAGGGCTTTAGCAGATTGAATGAAAAAAAACGACCATAAAGGTTTTTTCTTTATTATTACGTTTAAATTTAGAACGAACCAACGAATAATAGTAAAAAAAACTAAAACAAAAACCAACTACGTTTAAACGACATTTGCCTAAAGAATACGCTTATGGTTAACTAATAATTCATAGTTATCGCGATATTCAAATACGTCTAAGCAACGAGATCGAAATAATAATAAAACGGTTTTCGAGTATGTATATATGCATATATCACCTGCCGTTATAGGAGCGGATTTAATGGAATATCTAATTGTCTAACGCGATATCGTAGGGCAACTGCAAATTGCGTGTCAAACTTTCTTGCCGTTCATACTTAACCCGATTAATAAGTAAATAGTGCGCGAATAATTTATGCGCATCTAAAACAATGTAATTGAACGGGTAAAGTGAGCGCTGCACGTAACAACTGCTGCAAAACATTTCTCCCTTCCCCATATCGCTGTTTCTTCGCTACTGCTTCCCTTCACCCCCTCCCCGTTGTTGCAACTATATAATTATTGAAAGGTTTTTACTCTTTACAAACTTGGTACTTCCGTAATTGTTTTCAAAGTAATACATACACAAATCTCGTTATATACATACAGCTATACGCAGTGCTTTCCGAAAACTTGTACACAATTTGGAACTATCCTATATATATATATATAGCGCTTATTGTACTCGACGTATTATAAAAAGAAAGAAGGAAAAGGAAGATTTTTTTATTATTAAAGAACCTTCAATTAGCAACTTAATATATTCGTATACTATATATATATAATTTAGATAATAGTAGATGTCACACACATGCAAGTACATAGAATATTTTCGCTCGTTTTATAATGGTACGTATAGTCGTGTAAGTGAATAATAGTTTTTTGTTGTAGACATCTATGTTACGTAAAACCAGAAATTAATTTTCCAAATTAAATTTCACGATTACTTAATTTTTGCAAAAAACATTTAAAAAAAGTGCTTCACCGGCAAAAAATGAATTATAGGTTTTTATCGAAAATAGCGTAAAATTAAATAACGTTCGATCAAATTCATTTCTTAAGTGAGATATCACATGAAGTACTGATTTGTCTTCGGATTAGTGTAATGATTTATTAATCGGACATACGTAGTTTAATTACGGACTTTAAACGTTTTAATAATCGTATATAAATTGATTTTTTTCTCGCGTCTATTTCGACGTTTGAATATCGTCGCCATTCGAATTAAAAATTTAAATGTCGATCGAAAAAAATTACGACCGTAATATTTGTCGATCGTAATAGTGGTTTTTTTTTGTGAATGTCGTAATCGGACGTTTTTAATTCGTCGATTACCATTCCGGGAACGTGAAATCACTTTTTAAGGGTAAAATATGTAAAAATAGTCATATAGTTTCTACCACATATATATAAATATACGGACGGACGGTAAAAACTAATTGGGCTCAAACCACGCGGACAACGGAACACGGCGATAATCGAATACGAATAATACGTCGGGCGCGTCGCATATCGCCGATCCGGCGGCTTACGAATGGTATCGACCGAGCAGCGATTCGAACGGTGTGAGATTATCATCGACGATACGTCTAAACGGACACCGTCGTCGGAATTTCGCGGCCTACGCGCGGCCCGATTGTCGCATAAACGTCGAACAGAATTGCGCGAACACTTTAGCTCGTTGATTTATGATTTACGCGCGCGCGCGAAAGGAGACGTTTTAACGAGGCGCACGACACCGAGTGTAGCGGGCGTTCGCTACAAACTGCGCGCGTCTGTATATATATACGCGACGCGACGATATTGTACATAATGTAAAATATAATGCATATTGACGGTTCGCGGGACAAAGTAACGATTATACGCCGATATCCTATGACCGTTCTCGAACGTGTATATATATATATATAAAGTGGCCGTGCCCTTGAGTGTTGGCGAACATGTACCGTAGTTGGTTAATTCCCAAGACAGTCGGTTGATAAGGGTGGAAAATGATTCGAGGGTTCCCGTTGCGCTAAACTTTATAGTCGTTTAGCCATTAACCGAATACGACGCTAAGACCGCGCGTGTATATATATACATTTATCGCATATACGTTACGCGTTCGAGTTTAATACGATATCGCCGTAGCGAACGCTCCGTGCTTTACATGTGCGTACACGGCGTTTAAGTACGGTACGTGTATACAGGGCGACCGGGAATTCGGGTGACGACGATTTGACGACGACGGTTCTCGTACGCCTACGCCGGTACGGTTTTTCGTCGTACCGTGTACGTTCGTCCAAAGGTATTTCCAGAATTACGCGAAATATATTCGCGTGAGTGGACGTTACGTTTGTATATTTTTTTTTGGCTCTCGTAAAGCGTAAATTATTCATAAACATCGGTGGCGTATTTACAAATTTTGTTTTTTGAGGGTGTCCTTATATTGAAATAATTACACGTATTTTTGTATATATCGTACACTAGAATTTTACTACAATTTTATAGTCGTATATAAAAATAAATTGACGAAATCGAAGAAATACTTTCGTTAAACGTTAAAATGTTTTGTTCTCTTCGTTATAAATGACAAAATAAACCGACTACCTACAATTATGTTATCGACACGTTTCGAAATTTGAGATCTTCAAACATTTTCTGGATAGCGGAGAGTGGAAACCCCTACTAACACCCCTCCTTCCCATAAATACGCCACCGATAAACATACGCCTAATCCAATATATTCGCGCACGTTTAGCTAGCGCGTAATTACAACTGCCCATATGGGCCGGAACTACCCGTTAGTGCAAGCTTTGGTGTACGCGCAAGTTCTGTATACGAAATTAGCTCGCCGTTGTCGTATCGAATATCGTTCGCCGCGACGCCTTTACGTACGGCATTTATCGCCCGCCAACCACTGTCGGCCCGTTATCGTTATATATGTACGGACGAGTCGGTTCGAAAAAAATTCCGCTACACGAGTATAATAAATACACGACGATGGCGCGACTATTTACTTCGTTATTAAATTAATCGTTTCGATATAATAAATACATATATATATATATATATACGTATAAAGTGGTCGAGCTAATATAGACGTATTATGCTAATCGAATACTAATGAACAATTATCAAGAACAGTTTTTTTAACGTATGAAATCTAAAAATATTATTATGTTTCGTATGTATAATATAATGTCGTTATTATTATAATATATATATATATATATATATATATATACATATATACGTGGAGAACAACCGCTATAACACGTTAGATATAAGAAATTATCATCGGCCGACGACGTAACGTCGTTTAACGCGACGCCATAATGTTTATAATTATTTGACGTAATTAAGACGTTTCGTATTAAAGTTTCAATACATATCGAAATGCGTTTCGTTTCGTAACGCTACGCTCGGAAACGAACTCGCCGTAATATCGTCGTTCGGTGTGTACAGGTTTTTGTTCGGCCCGTTTACCTAACAGATTTGCAGTGTATGCTCGCGCGTATCGTTTTGTCGTAGTTACGCGTTTATTTATGCACGCCGATGTACGATATATACGATATTTTATGTCAAATTTTTCAATTTTTATCGACATAACGTATATGTACTTTGATATTTTTTTTTCAATACAGGTTTCAAACTGTCAAACACGCGACTTAAAATATATATATTATTGTTGGTATTACTATTATTATTATCGAACCTCGCGGAATAACTAAATTATCTTAAATTTTCATCGTCGATACGGCCATAAAGAGTAAAAAGTATATATCATATTTTAATAAAAGTATTTAATTTAATAATGCGTTTATAGATACAAGCGGATGTTCGTGTATGTGTAAGTGTGTGTGTGTGTACTTGTTTTAGAATTTATTACTCGGTTAGTTGATAAAATATTTAAATTACAAATAGGTAGGCTACGCGTAATACTTTATATTATAATTGATATTCCGTAGATAATAGTATTATATTTATAATTTATACTTACAATGTTCGAAATTATCTTCGGGGGAACGCCGAAATAGTATTAAAATTAATTATTTTAAAAATTCGTTATTTAGTATGACAACGCGATATATGTTACGCTGGTACGACGTGCCGTTTGTGTTATTCGTTTAGGAATACCGATTTCGAATACAGGTTACACGTAAACGTATAATCGTAGCACAGCTATATCGGCTATTAAATTTAGTTACGGTCTATTATCCATATTAATATAGGACGCGTATCTGTATACATTTTAAATCGTCCGTTTTTATTTTCACGTACGACTTTAGTGTAGACTAGATTTGAAAAATCCGATTAACATTCGACTTATGCTGAAAAAATGGTAGAGTCCATTTGGAAATAAACGGTATTTGACCCGTAAATATAAATAATTATTTAACGCCGTTGTCGTTGCTAACCCACGCCTTTTAATTTATCGAACTTCGTAATTACGCGATATACTTTTAGTTTGAAACGACGGTCTCGAGAAACCATATAGCTAAGCGTACAGCCGCTGTATTATATCGAAACATATGCATACATTCGTTACCAATTCTGACCGCGATTTCCATTTACTACATCATGATTGGTTATACGCGTTCATTTAAATATAAATTGCGTTATTGCGTATCGACGTACCAATATCGAAAACACGTAACATAAATAAACACGTTGCTCGTTTAAAAAATATGGTTTAATATACTTACGAACATGTTTGAACACGGCTAACGTACTTTTTTGAGATTTTTTTTAAATTTTCGATAAAATCTTTATAAAACTTATATACGTACCGTGTGGAAATATAAACTTCGTTTTTTCGAAATAGCGTTAATTTTTTCAGCTGAGGAAATAAAAAAAAAAAAACCAATGGATATTCAAGGATTTTTCTAAACGACTTTTGTAGTTCATTAAATTTTATTTTCAATCGACAATCGCGAATTATTTAGTGTCGACCGAAAACGATGGAATAGAGAGTTTATTATTAAATGTTTTTTATCACGGTTTAACGATAATACGATTTTAATAAATTTATGAAATCGCCCGTTGCCTGTTTTGAACAAAAAAACGAATCGAGTACTTGATTAATAATAATGAAGTTCGTTTTTTCGAGACGATTTACTTCTTGATGCATATTTATTAGAAAATAAATAATTAGAAATACTCGATTAACTTATATCGATACGTTTTAAAACTATATTTAAGACGATACGTAAGTGCACAGTATCGTAGTTGCAATGCTAACGAACTGGTTTGAGGCAAAACGATACTTTTATCGACTATGTATAATATAGCTTGTTGATCGAATAATTATATTTTAATTAATACCCACGTTACAAATAAATTCGTTTCGAATTATTATTATAGGCGTTATATAATTATCTATAAAATAATAATGTATCTAACCAATACGCGGTGTACGCATGCGAGTATAAAATAAACCGATATCATTTGTTTTCTATTCGCGTTACTTAAAACCTTTTATTTTTAAGTAAACTCCGCTAAATTACGCCGATTTTACGAAAATAATTACGCAGTATCTATACACACGTTCGGGCTGATTGAAATGTACACCATTTCGTCGATTACTCGTTTCCGTTTATAACCGATATTCATAAAACGTCTCACGCGTTACTATATTCAATACGGTTTTGAAATTCGAGCGAGAAAATATAAAATAGGGAGAACTTTCCGGAACGCCACTCGTTCCAATAACGAATTATTTCCCGTTACCGTCGAAAATAGAAAGAAATACACGCCGTTCCGCGAGTTTCATTCATTCGCCCTTTAATAATCGTCCGTAGTATTTCCACGTCGTCTATTTTATCCGGCTAATAATTAGACCGTGCGTAGCGAGGCGTTTCCTTCGACTTCTAATTGTCTGTGTGTACACTCGCCAACGTACACGTTAATTGAATTCTTTTCAATACGCGCGCTTGAACATTTTTTAATCGCGCGACGATGAGCAATGTTTCAGATGAAAACATATTAGTAGCGGTGTTTTAAATTCGCCGGTCACAGTCGTTAAACACTGCCATTTTATTGTCTTACAGAAATCACGAGATACGTTTGGATGTGTAGAGAACCAAAAAAAACCCAACGGCTACATATAATAAAATGGTAGACGCTCCGATAGACGCAATTTCCTGAGCGTTCTCGTCACGCGGCAATCACACGATAAATACCGCGACTCGGCGATCCATACGGCATATATATATAATATTTATATATTATTGTCGACAAACGAATAAAAAACAATAACGATAATAACGCGCGCGATATAGTTTAGAGCGGTTTTTCGTTTTTTCGTTTCGACGATTAAATAAAGTACCACGTATTTTTGGTTTTTAACGTTTAACGCTTCGCCGTGTTTACGCGTGTAAATGAAACACAACTCTAAATAAAATAAACCACATCGGTAAGTAGCGTTTTTCTCCTATGTTCAGTCGAAATAACGTAATGTATATATTATATTGTTTCGTTTTCCCCCAGCCGTACACGCCAGATAATGTGTGATCTAGAAACACGTAGAAATTTCAACAGTGCGTTCGCGTTTCGGGCCGGCTATATTTACATAAACGGGATTTCGTGCTCAAGGTTAAAAAGTAGGATATATAGGACTGTTTATGAGCGCGATTCGAACTATAGGAAAAAAAATTATCAATTTGGTTCGAAGCGTGAAAATACGTTGATTAATAATAGAAACGACCGTTATTTGTTTTTTTTTTAGTTTTACGAGTCCGTGATATACGTATAATTTTCTTAGTCGTAGTATTGCGGTAAATTATGCTATACAAACCGGTATACAGCCATTAGATTTTCGTCTACTCGAACCACTTAAATTTACCTATTCGTTTCAAAAAAGTAAACACAGACAACCTGAACTTTTAGTTGTACTCGTTATCATGTACACCTATACGCGCGTGTATATATAAAACGAAATCGCGTTTTCCTTGTTTTTTGTATCTCTCTAAATACTGGTCCTCCGTTTATGACGTACGTGGCGACAACAAATTGTTGTTGATTCTCGAAAAGTTACGGTAGCTTTTAATCTACGACCGAGCCGCGTATCTCTGCACCGAGAAATTACGATTTAAACGCAAAAATGATGGGTACGTTACGTTTTTCAAAAAACAAAAAGCGATTAATTCGTATTTATACGTTTTGATCGCGAGGTAACTGGGATATTTACACGCGGAGCCCGCTACGCGTACTTCGGGAATCACAATTATTGAATCACCTGAACGAAATAACTTTCTAAACCCGGGCAACGCGTGGATGGTACTGCACTACTGTTAGACAAAAGCGTAATGCGAGTTCGTCGAGTACTACCGTATTGCAAAATGACGTATTCGTCCGCTACGAGCGTCAATATAATAACGATATTCGTGTATGTAACGTACACGCGGCTGCAGAAAGGACGGTGTTGTACCTAATATAGCGGAGTAAGAATATAATGGTCATGGTTGTTAAGTCTCAACAAAACGCGTGTCGAGAAAATGTAGTAGTGTCCTAATCACGAACGTTATTAAACACTGTACACAAAATGTATAATAGGAACAAGCGTCGTACTCGTCGGGGTATTGTACAAAATCCCATATAATTAAAAACAATTACTTACCGCCGACAACAATTAACTATGCGTGTACATTTTTTCCCGGTGTTAATTATAATCTGTCCTAATAATGAAAATAATAGAAAAACACGTTAACCCGTGTAGTACGCGAACAACAACTATGATATAATATTTATTTTGTCCTTGGCCGGTGCGTTACGTCACGTGGTGGTTTTTGGACAACTAATTTAAAATAAAATGCAGTCGTCGAAATAAGTCCATTACGAAACGGCAAAAAACGAAACAGGAGACGAACGCGCGGTGCTGTGGAGGCATAAACTGCCGACGATAAGGACGATCTTTGTCTACAACGCGACGATTAACGCGAATAACGTAACCGACGTATTTAACGTAATGTTACGCAATGAATCGTAAGGCACGAATATATTTAGTAATAAATCGCGAACTGCGGACGCTGTGCGTATCGGTTCGAGCGAGTTACCGACTAAACGAAGGTTCCGGGGTTAATGTCGTTATTTTTGATTCACTAGCGACGATAAAACGTAGCGTCCGAAAACCGACTCCGGGCGACCTCAATAATTTATTACGATTCAAAAATAGGACAAGTTGAAATATGTCCGAGCTCGCGTCCCGTTGTCGGCTTTTACATGTACAAACATTATTCTTCACTATAACGTACGTATATTAATTTCGTCGGGGGTTTTTTCTCGTAATTATCGGGTGGTTTTTTTTAATTACGCTCAACAAGACGATTTGGAAAATCGAACAAAGATATCGAAACAAGGTATCCATTAGATTTAGGCGAATACCGAACAAATATACAACGAAATGTTCGAAACAGGTCGATCTGTTGATGCACTAGGAATATATGGTAATACGCGTATAGTTTTATTGTATTTACGTCAGGAATTGCGTTTAAAAAAATATTTAAGACGTACTTAAAGTTTTCTTTTCAATACACATCCTATTCACTGATCGAACGGAAAGCATAAAGAATGCGCTAGATGTTTATGTAAATAACGTTAAGAGCGTTGTTTATTCGAGGCGTTCGCACTAAAACCGAAACATTTCCATACTATATATCACATTTTTTTAGTGTCATCTATTTTCTCTTTTAAAACTATAAAGTTTTAATTTCGTTTTTTCCGAATGTTTGTTTTACGGGCAAAATAAAATTTATATTTGGTTTATTTTCTGCGCGCGTATTTCGCGTTATCGTCTTTTTATTTTTTTGTGTACCTTATTGATTATTTTTTAATCGTCAAATTACAAATGGATCCTGTTACGACAAACTTCAAAAGAAGTAGCGACCATTGAGCTTTTAAACGAATATTTGAAATATACATCGTATATTAGGTCCGTAATACGCATACGGTAAAATATATACAGAAATTCGCGATTCTGAAATAATGTGTTATAAGTTCTACAATTAAGAAATATATTTATATATTTACAATATTAGCGATTTAAACACGGTAAATATATATTCGTATTATTCCTAACAAATATGGAATAAAATTTTATATAAAATATATCGCGATTATTTTTTAATAGCGATTTAATGTGAGTAATTATTGTATCGTATTGTATATATATATAACATTAGTGCGGTTTCTGTTTATCCACTTTAAATGTTATTTCATAATATTCAATATATCTAATGTAACGCATAATTACTGTTTATAGCGTCGTGTATGTTTATTATTTCGTTACAATTACTACCTAGTTACTATAGATATCGCGATTTTATATATTAATTATTTTTCTGGTATTCAGTATAAAAATCGCAAAAAAGTGAACATTTCGTCAAATTTGAAATTTGTACATATAATGCGCAATTTTTCCGTGTGGTAAAGTATACGTTTGGAAATTTCAATTAGGTTCGCGTCGAAATTCATTTTAATATGGACGATAAATACGCAGAATGTTTACCCGATGGCGCGGTATATTATTCAAGGTAAATATGTGAACATAATTATACGACGCGAACGCGGTAGATGGCGTATATTTATTTTTCACCTATATCAATATTTATATATATATATATAATTTTCATTGTAAATACGACGATTATTGCGACTCTGAGACTTCTCCCATATCTATATTTATTATATATGCACGATACGTCGTAAAATAATTTGTATTTGGTTAAAACTGAATTAAGTGTCATAAAATAATATACACATATATCATATTTAGAATGAGAATGCGTTTAAACTAAAATTAAACCAAACGTCATACACTGTTCGTTTATATACACGTACACTAAAATATAAATGTATAGGTTCCTCAATTATTATTATTTTGAACCACGTCGAGTATACGTTATTGTCCCGTCGATTAAAACGTTTAATTTTTCGTTTTTCGACACGTATTTTAATTCGAAATCATTATTCGGTTCATTACACTAGGGTGGTTTATCGATTTCCATCTGTACATTAAAATCCGCACTTTCAAATCGATTTCCGTCTATATTATGCAGTTAGTGGGAATACATTTTAAAAATATATTTTAATAGCGGGATTTAAAAATAAAAACCCACGTACGTGACGTATATTATGTTTGTTACTATAGTTACAGTGTGTTTTATTTCGTGTTCGAAATTAACGAGTTCGCCTTTTCGGTTTACAAATTACTCTCCTCATATATTATTAACGGACATTTTCTTGGTAGTCACATACAATACATTACACGAATTCATAATCAATATTCGATGATTAATTCATATTCGCGGCTACAATTCGCCGTTAAATTAAAAATTATAACGTAACGATATACTATTATACAATTACGAAAATTAATTAATGTAGAATCAATTTCTATAACAACTCGACGTTATACGTCGAAGTTTAAGAGATTTATTTATTTAAAGCGAATACAAACTAAGCGAAACCTTTGACCATCACGTCAAGTACAGTTAATATCGAGTCAGGCCGAAAACATGTAAGAGGTCTCTGTAAAAGTTAAAAAAAGTCAATAGTACAAGCGGTGCTCCTCCTTCGCTTGAAAGAAATACGCTTTACCGCGAATTTAAAAAAAGGCCGTTCGGGAAATATTAGGAAATTATTCGCGAATTTTCCGCGTAGATTAGATGTCGATAACGTAAAATGACGGTAACGAGTATACCGTCCGTGAAATATACAATATACGTCAAAATATACGAAATATTCGTATACGTGTACATCTTAAATCGAATATGGGTAACGAAATTTTATCGCGTCTCGAATGTTATTCGTCCTCCGTTCCGGCAAAAGGAAAACATCGCCCCGTCAATGTATACGCGTATTTCCATCGGTACCGGGTAACCGAAACGTCAGTTCGTTCGTTCGTTGATAGCGTTAATAACGCTCCCGATAATTTTCGTTCGGTGTACGGGTGGGGCGGTGTTTTGGATAGGTGGAGGACGATAACGAATGAAAAACAACGTACGTTTGACGCGATTGTCGTTGTCGTTGTTCCGGACCGTTTTACTGTACAGGAATAACCGCCTGCAAAAAGATATCGCGAAAGAGATGCAAAACGTGGACGCGATTTTCGACGAAATGCTTTCGAACAACGACGGGGAGAACGACGACGATAGGAACCGGAGGGCAAACGGTACTTGCAGACCCGCGGCGGGCATGGAGTGTCCGGATCCGTTGGACGGCTGTCAGTTGGACGTCGCCTACTCAACACAAAATACAGACACGACGGTTATTGACGAGAAATGTTGCAACGACGAAAAGACGGTCGACTGGGACGACTTATCGTCTGACAACGAATCCGTGGATTTAATGCAAGAAAACGTGAAGCTGTTAAACGAATTTTCGTTAAATAACGAGACGATGTTGAGTCTGTGTACGGACCTTCAAACTATCGTCAAAAAGTTGAAGGACGTGGAACAGGCTATGGCGGCTGCCGAGACGAAATGTACGTCGGGAACAGCAAAAGGTATATATATATATACACCCACGATATTACGAACGTTAGTAATATTATTATTAACATCGGTAGGTTTAATAATGTCGAGTATTCGTCGGGAAACTCGTGAAAATCTCGTGTCTCGCGCAAACGGTCGAATTTCTTTCGTTATTTTCGTTCGAAAAAAGACGATTTTTAACAGGTCGCGCTTTGAACTCTGAGATTAACTTACGTTTAATGTAAACGTCAAACTGTTACGTTCGAAAACTATCGGACATTCGGAATTATTCGGACGTTTGTTTAAATGCGGATTTCGGAAATCGAATGTTTGGTTAAGCGACCCGTAAAAAGTCACACTCGTCCGAATAAAACCGTCGTCGAAATCCTACCATAATTGTACGAGGCGCGAGACGATAAAATATCTATAAAATATCGTATCGTACGTAAAAACTGGCCTTTCGTTAAAAAGACAACGGCCCGTAATCGATCCTAATATACAGCAGCCACGACGACGTCGCGCCCGTACGACGACGTGGACGTTCACAGATACGATGATGGATGCGGTTATGCCGTGACTGCAGTAGGACCGACCGTGATGGAATCGTCGGAGGGATCGTTGAGACAGGACGGCGAGAACTATCAGTGCTATTGTTCGGCGGCCGACGACTATCGTAGCGATCACCCGACCGATTCGTCGTTTTACGCGAACCGCGACTGCGGAGAAGTTAAGACCGAAAACGACGCCGGGTATTTCTACGCCCGCGACGACGTCGCCGACGCGCCCCAGTACCGTGACCGGTCGACTGCGGTTTTCGACGCGGATCGACGAGGCGAACGGCAAAAGTAACAATAATAATAGTAGTAACATACAGGGTGATTCGGGCGAATCGGATTCCGTACGAAAATTCGTTTTGAAAACACGATTGGTACAGAGCGAACCGAATAGCGTTCGTTTTATAATCAAGTTCGAACGCGTCGCGTTAACAAGCGTACAAATAACGAATCCCGGTAGTCAGCATACACGCGTACGCGGTAATTCAGATTTCGTCGTGTTTCGGCCATCGTTTCCCGGACTGATTCGCGCTCAAAATTTTTCCTCCAAAGTTCTACGTAAAACTAAATCTTTTCGTCACCACTACCCCCCAAATACTGGGCACGAGATCATGACGGCCGTGAATGACGTTCCGGAGAAATTTATCGAATACCGCGAGTAAACGTGTGTGCTAACGAGGAGGACCATATTGAACGTTTGTAACCCGAACAAACTCGATCATTTTACGACTGCTCCTACGCCTCCGTTTCTAAAATAAAACCAAATATAAAATATCGTGAACGTTATTGGCGAAATCCGTACGCGTCGCGCGTACGTAAACATTGTTACGACGATTGTGTCGGCGAAGCCGGGTTCGACCGACTCGCCTAACCAACTTGAACTTAGCCCGCGGTCGTATTTGGTTATAACCGAATCTAATCCCCGGTCGTGTATTGTATATAGCGCGCCGATGTCGTCGTGTCCCGGTACGGTTCCATTGACGACTCGTGGTCAACGGCCATTGTTCCGTTGCGACGAATACCCGAGTACGTCACCGGCGTCCGGTGTCGCCGCGTCCACGAATGCGCCGCTGTCGTCGTCGCAAGACTTCATCGTCTACGACGACGCAGACGACGACGCGGACTACTACGATTCGGTGCAGGAATACGACGATTCGCTGGACTACGCCGACTATTGGAGGAACGACGATCGGTGCGCCGACCGAACGTGATGTAATTAAACGTGTACGCTGTAAACCGTCGTTACCCAATATACGCAACGTTGAACAGCTAGACAGACATACGTTAAACACGTTTAATCGAAACACCCAACGTGTATAACAAAATTACGTACGATAATTTAGAATTTTGGACAAAATTGTTTGGATAACGCGTGCCGTTCCGACAATAAACTGCGAAATAATGGTCGCGATAACGATAAACGAACTATATTAGATTACCAGTTAATTTTGGTATTTTCGCGTTTGTCAACGGCCGAGCGTACGGATACGGTTTTATTTATTTTTATCGAAACGTCCGACGGACAAAAGAACGTAAAATATACACATTATACAATATAATATCTGCCGCGTGCACGTAAATCCGTACGGTAAATAATACATTTACGTGCAATACGCGCGATATTATTCGTTGTACATGTTCCTCTTTTATCGATCGACGCTATCGAAACGTAACGCGTTGGACAAAAACAGTTTTTCTATGGTTCGCCGTAGTTCCGCTAATAATTTCGATTGTTTCGTTGTTGTTCTGTTTTTCGTGTCGCGTTTCTGTACAGAAATTACTCAATTTTTTTTTTTTTTTAATATAAAAGCGAGGTATTCACGACGAGTTATTAGAATAATTGTTGTTTTTATTATCCGCGTTATTATTATTCATACGTACGGTGTAAGGTATGTAAATACACGGCACGCCACACGTAATTCGGTATATAAATATACACGATAATCACGCTGGCGTATCGTATTCACGAGGGGACTGAAGCTTATACGTTACGGCGTTTTAGATTCTGAACGAAGCGGAGAACGCGCTGGTTTTACGACGACGGGTTTTCTGTTTTTTTAAAAAAATTTCGTCCGTTCGCCAACACGTTTTCGTGTAGTAGCAGCACTCGGATGATCTTGACATGCGTCACTTGCCAATAACGTTTTATTTTCGTGTATCAAAGACGCGTTAACATTAAAAGCTTTCCCCTGACCGCGTCTCGGCCACATTTATGAGCTGCGCCGGCGGATGTCCACGTGTAAACGTCGCGGTTGAATATGTCAGCGGGCAACACGACACACGTTTCACGAGTCACCTACGCTCGCCCAGGTTTGGTACCCGGTTTCACGGACAAATAAATACCACGACGTTCTAAAACGCCACGTTCGGAATCCAAAATTATAGGAAAATCATATACGTATATAGAGGCAATCAAATTTCCCAAAGAAGATATAGTTTCGCGAAATAATATGATCCGAGGACGCGAACGCTCATTTCCGTAGGAATATAATACAATATTTATGACTTCGTAATTGGGCGTAATATGTTTACAAAAAGTAATTTTCGAACGAAATTCGATGGCCGTTGATATTACGAACATCGTAAGTTTAACGTTCTACAACGATACGTGCCTAAGAATCGGCGCTATATATAAAAACCGTAAATATACGCGTGTCGTTAACACCGTATTACAGCGCCCGTAAGTATTTTTAAAATCAATTTATTTTAAAATTCGCGTTTTTTTTGGGGGGGGGGGGATTAAAGTTAGAAGAAAAATTGATAAACGTAATTAGTCGACGCCACGATAATATATGATTAAATAATAAGTAATTAGCCGTCGGAATACGCGTTGGAAATGATACCGTAATAAATAATAATTACTATACGACAACGTATACGTGTGGAAGTAAAAATCGCGTTCGCCCGCGGGGTTATTATTCCTGGGTATGTTCTTCTTAAGATAAAATTAAAACAACCTGTTCGTAAAATAATAATCGTATTTTATAAAGATCAAATTACGTTCCGTATAAAAAATTTAAAATGTCCAACACTAAACGCTAATACGTAATAACGTTATATTATTTATTGTATCCCAGAGAAACCAATTGTAGCGGACGCTTTACAGCTTATGTAGCCGTGGATAGGAAATTACATTTTTTTTTCATTTCCCATTTCATATATATATATATATACGAACGCAGTCTTATACAATCACACGACGGTAAAACTGAAAAAAAAACAATTCGTCCTATACAGCTATAGGTACGTAGTGGCGTATATACGCATTATAAAAATAAATTGCTTTTACACGGACGTTAAATTATGTTAGAAGAGTACGTACATATCGGTGTCTATATACTTAAAATAAATGGAAATTTCGCGGTAAATGTCATTCGAAAATACAATCTTAATTTCGATTAAGCCTTTTCGATTCGTACTTAATTTTTGAACGGTATTCGTTTTGTCTCGAGCCGTGCCACGTATATACACGTCGTGTATTAAAAAAAAAAAAATATATATATATATATATATACGTTGTACACGCCATAACGTGGACGAAGATTCAATTACAAGACAAACGCGCTCTAAACGCTGAAACTATCAAATATAGATTAGTAATTATCGGTAATTTTGTGTTTTTTTTATTTTATAAAATAACAGTCGGTACTCTGTTTTGACCTTGGGATAATTTAATATTATACTACGTATATATATATTAGGCGTAGTTTATATACATGACATATATAGCTATATAAGTGTACGTTAAAAAACCATTATCCGTCTAAGACGTTTTCAAAAAATATATATATGTAAGATAGATACATTAGATATAGGGCCGGATGTATAATTGGTTTTCCAACGTATATTATAATATACGAGTACCCTCTTAGTCTTTATATGATATAGGCGGACTGGTAATAAACTTTATATCTATTACATATATTATATACGTACACTATATCGCTTATCTTAATAGTAAAGAAAAAGGTTATTAACCATTTACGCGTTTATACATTTACCGTCTTTGGGTTTATTTACAACTATATCGTGCGTAACCCACCGATATGAAATCGTCGCCGTGATCACATACTTCGATAATTTACTTAATAACAGCCGAGAATGTTCCTACCTGCGCATTTTATCCGTCAACACACATACGCGTATAACGATAGGTGTTCGCCAGTAGAGAAATGTTTTGTTTAATGTATCAAACGTATTCGCGGAGATTTGTATCAACTATATGTTTACACGAAGTACCTGATTAAATTTTAAGGGTAAAATAGTCGTTTAAGAAGTACGCGCGAAGTAAGCGTCGTTTACGGAATAATAGCTACGATCGACGCGTGAATCTACGCAACAGTAGCAATAGGATTAAATATTAAACGCGCGCTCGAACTTTGTAAGAATTTTGTGCTACACGAGCGTATATATATATATATAAATTCTGATCGGTCGTTTTGAAGTTTGAAAGAATGTTTCACTTAGAATCGTTCGTCGAAAGTATCGACAAATTTCGAATACGACGACCGAACCAAACGGTTTACACCGGCCGTCAGGCCCGCCGCCTTTTTTTGTTATACGCGAAATATCCGTACCGGCTTACTGATAGCAATCGATTCGACAACGAACTCATCGATAACTCGTAAAAATAATTCTTAAAAAGCTAACGTTAACCCGTTATTATATAAGTACGTGAACGGTTCGATTTGTCCTATTGCGTTTATCGCGTTCAAAACCGAATCGTCATATAACCATGCGACGTACGCTCGCACGCGTACACAAATGCTCGAAGAGAACTCTAGGAAAAAAAAAATATCAACCGTCAATCGAGTTATTATCCCGAACTAACCCTTTTTATTTTACGTATGTATAGATATCGATACTAATATATACAATACAATATATGTATATATACGTTACGTTACAAAGTTTTACATCGGTCGGGTGTCCCGTAACACGCGAGCTTCTTTTGTTCTTAATTCGTCTTACGTAATATACTCCCGCGGGGGCACCGAATACGCACGGGCGTACAATTAGGGTTGCGCGTGGCTCAGGCCTAAAAGTTTCGAGGGAGGGGGAGAGGTGCCTTAATAAATTCGCGGTGGCGGATGGCAATTTGTAAACGACACGGAGTTACGATAAGGACGAAAAACAATCGCGGTCCGCGACGAAAATTCGGAAAACTGAGGGGACGGTTTAGGAAAATCGGGATCCTAACCTAACTCACTCATAACCACCATATTTTTTTTTGTTAACACGTTATCGGCAATACCCTCACTGGCCCGGAATGCCTGAAGGCGGTACTTTAGACCGGTGAGTCGCCATCGTTTATTGAAAAACAAATTATATATAAAAAATGGTTTCGAAAATTAACGAAAAAGACGAGTAACGCGAGCTATCCGCACGTTGTTTTACCTCGCCCCCCCCCCCCCC
>JAIPRN010002873.1:0-25939 GCA_025469175.1 Geopemphigus sp. TES_GeoC_2020 | reverse complement strand
GGGCATATTATGAGGAGAGAAGATTCAGAAGCAGTAAGAACAGTTATGAAATTGAGTGTGGAAGGAAGAAGAGAAAGAGGAAGACCAAAGAAGAAGTGGCTAAACACGATTGAGGAGGATATGAGGATTGCTGGTGTGTGCGTCGAGGATGTGGGAGATCGGGGCAAATGGAGGTTTAAGACTAAGGTGGCCGACCTCAAATAGATGGGAATAAGGGGAGGATGATGATGTCTGTACTCTTATTTACCTATTGAGGTATAGTGTTTACTTATATTTATTATTAGGAATTATTTATTACATAATTACATAATGATAGATTTTGATTGTTAATTTATTAGCAATTGAGGAGCCTTGAAAATTCGATACTAATTTGTGTTTTCTTTCAATAAAACGTGTGTAGTTTTTTCCACCTTATAACATAGTTCAAAAAAGACATTTGGTAATTGTAGTAATAGCAGAAGCTATAATAATATAATTGCTAATGTCTGTATTACCTTTAAATTGAAAAATAAGTGTGTATCTGGTACATATAACCTGTGTTTTTTTACAGTCGACTGTGTCTGACTTTTTATTTTGGATAAGACAACATTACAATAAGAATACCCATCAAACAATTGTATTATCTAGATCGTTGTCCAGCTATATGTTTTCATATAATTAATTTGAACAAATGTTCTATGTGATAAAACTGGATTTTTAATGTAAAAATATCGTAAAAAAACAATATTCTGTTTTAAATCTATAGGATATCTAATTTAAAAATTATTTTGAATATATTTTAATCAAAAATTCCATATTATATAGTTTATATGTTTTTTGTTAAACTTTAAGCATTCAAACATATTTAATGCACAATGTTAATTATGTATTATTTACGTCATTGTATTTCGGATATTTTAACAACTTTATTAGAGCACATAATAAGATTTTATTTTTTAATTACATTACAAAGCAGATAGCCGGCAGGTAGCATATGGGAGACTTTTATATTATACTAAATATTTGTGTATTCAACGATACTGGAATGTCGTTAATTACATTAAATACATTTCGCCTATATTGCAATTTTTTGTGACGACGAGGATTTTGTTATTTCGAATTTTTCGTTTTCTTTTCGTTCGTCTATTTCTAGAAATACTAAGGTATAATATCCTTCAAACTATAGTCATATCCGCTTGACCTGGTGGCACATTATGTTGTAAAAAAAACTGACACGACAATAACGTGACGGCAAATATAGAATTTACGCAGAAACGCTGTCACAATGATAAAATACGGTATGATGTACCGGTACGCGCATTTTCTGAATACACTGTACAATAACGGGCGTTAAGAATTCTCGTCCGTCGTTTGCTGTATCGTATAAGTCGAAGACTTTTCTTGGAATGTCGGTGTTCACCACGTAAGATGTGTGTTTGTTCTTTCTGTCGTCGTTATCTCCGCTGCTGCTGCCGCCGCGCATTCTCGACCCGGTTTTTGTATTTCGCGTACGTTTTCGTTTTTTGTTTGCGCTCACCGCACTCATTTTACTTGCGGTCCAGATGTATGAATAATAATAATAACAACAGTAATACCCTTGAAACCGCTCTGACCGTCGTCGGCAGACGTGTCTGCTCTGTCGGTGCGAACATTTTTTGGAAGGGAAAATGGAACTAATATAGCCTCAGGTGTTTGGCGCGTACGATGTGACTTATACCTACCGTAAAACATCGTATTTAATAAATATATCGTAATAATCACGTTTTCTTTTCCCGCATGCGCGCACCTGTTTTATTATTATCGTCATCATCGTCGATGACGTTCTTTTGGTAATTATACGCCGCACATCCAGTTGATTTTTATATAAGTGGTATAATTTTTGGGCGCGTGTGTATAAATATCGCGGCGACGATGTCGTTGTCAATGCGTATCACATATGCTGACTATGTGTTTTTTTTATTTCCCTTGTGCGTCTTGCGGCATGTAGCCTGACGAATGCGTCCGAGGAAGGTGTGGATTCGCCGCCTGCCGGACTCGCACCCATCGTAGTTGGCCATAGGACGCCCCAGATGAGTGCCACAATGGAACACGAGAAGCGAATGCGCCGGGAAATCGCCAACTCCAATGAGAGGCGCCGAATGCAGTCGATAAACGCGGGTTTCCAGAACCTGCGGACACTGATCCCGCATCACGAGGGAGAGAAACTCAGCAAGGTGAGGCATTTTTATCTATATTGTTAATATCGTTATTATGCATTAACGATATTTTTACATCGACGTTAAGGGGCGAATATACGCCAACAAACGTTGTTGTTCATTGTATCGGTTTTGTCTCTGGCGTACTTGTCCGAAAACGTATGGGTACTGACAGAGTGTATTTTTGATATAATAGATTCATGGGCGAATGTTAAGGATACTTGGTGTGTCGTTCCCTCTTCCAAAAACCCAACCATAGCCATCTCGAAGTTATAAATAATATTTTATATTTTGGAGATAATGATTATCGGAAAAAGATAAATTGCACTCGGATTAATCGTACACACAAAAATATACGGTTATAATTTTAATTAGGGTTCCGATTTTTATGGTTTTTCGGGTCGAAATGTCTTAAATTGATAGTCATGTTTAGCTATAATTTGTAGTTATCCTTTTCGTCGTGTCATATCTCGCGTTGTGTTGGGTAAATATTTTTGGACAAATTTTTAAGCAATTACAAATACGGCGTTTTACCGAATTTAGAAACCAGTAATAATTAAAATATGATTTTTAATAATATTTTACCGATTATAATATTATAATCGCCCATAGACGTATTCATAAGAAAAATGAACTTTTTATGCTATACTTGAACATCGTAGTTTCTGAATACGTTTGAATCGAACCCTAATTATAATAATTCGCACGCGAGTGCGCGCGTGTGTATGTGTGTATATGTGTATATGCAATATACATATTGCCAATAATTTTTTCTTATATTTATTGGGTGAGCTTGTGTTGGTGACAAGTATAAAACACATGCACATACACACGCGGGTTTATTTTTAATCAGAATAATCTGAACTTCCTTTTCTTTAAAAATTTGGGCGTGTTGGGTTTTCGGACGGTGATTATTTTCTACGTTTTGTGTCCTTGTGGACCCGCGTGTATACAAAATAGCACCGCGTGGTGTACCCAACGTACATATAATAATATAATACGCGTGCAACGTTTTCATTCATCGAGTCATCCGTCGTTTTTGGCGATGGCGCGCGGTGCTGGCGGCGGAGTACAAATGTCGTTTATCGCAGCGCCACAGGGCAACATACACACATGCACGTTGCTATCGTTGTGCCGGCGCGGTGGTGGTGGTACGAGAGTCTCGAGACTCGGTGAGGCCACGGTATGGGTGCCACGTCGACGAGTGCCGCGCAGCAGTAGTCAGCTGTTTATCTTTGGAGTTTATTACATACGTTGGCAGCCGCCCCTTCACCACCATCACTGTTATTACTATAAGCACCATGTAGTCGCACCGTTCGGTTAGCCCGCCAATCGAACGTTCCCACTATTTTTTTTCGTCCGTCGTCGTACTAACGAACGACAAATACCCGCCAAGCGGCGCGCACGTACAGCTGATGACGGATCGTATCGGCGGTGCGGTTATAGAATAGCCGCCTCCCCACCACAGTGCATATAATCGTCCGGCGGCGTACACTGTTGCCAACGTGAAAAATGTCGGGGAAAATAAAAGAAGGGTACAAATATCGAAAATAAACGTGTTCCTTCCCGGCGTCGGGTTTTCCGTAGTCGGTGGAGCGCGATTGTTTCGCGAAAATTATCGTCCCTACGGCGGTTTTTGGTACTTTGAGAACGTTGTTACGCCGCGTTTGGATCACGTAAATGTCTGAGATACTTGTAAGTTGCAGTGGTGGCGACGGTGACGACGACGACGACGACGACGACGACAACAACAACTAAACCGTGTGGTTCAACGCACTCGTTGTCCTTCACGCTTATATGGTTTCTTGTCCCGCGTGCTCTGCTCGTTCTGCGCTCGTCGCCGTCAATTCTCGGAACCGACTATTCGTTTCGTGTTTATACTTCTACACTAACGCGGTGCATCTATTACATTGTCGGCCTTCCCTCTCCACGTAGCCCGCCGCCGCCATCCGTTGTAATGCATAATAATTATACGGCGCGTACGTCTACGACGGCGTGCCAGAGAGAGGAGGCCCTCGAGCGTGCGCGTGATTTCTCGTTTTATATATAATAATAATAATAATAATTACACGTCGCGTTATAATAGTACGGTTTTTTTTTCCCATTTTTATAATGACGACGACGACACGGTGTGTTGCGTACGAGAAAATATTGAGTTTAAAAATAGAAACGGAAACCGGAAAGGCAAAACGTTCAAATAAAAATAAATACGCCTCTAATTCCGTCGCCGCCGGAGGAGTCTATTCTCGTGCCGATATCGTTCGTTCACCACCATCATCGTCATCATCATCGGTATTTATTATCGTCGTAGTGTACGCCGTAGCAAGCAACTGACCTACGGCATTCGGGTGACCCGTTCAGTGTCGCGTGTGCGCGCTCTACGTACGTCCGTACACTGTAGTAGTAACCCGTTTTACTACGGTTTTGATCGTTTTGTCGAAAAAATAAATATATAAATAAACGATCGCTTTTTTCCGAAGCGGCGGCGGCCGCTGACGTCTAGTGTTGTCCATTTTCCGTCCTACTCGGCCGGTCGGTCGGTCACCCACTCACCGACAACAGCGGCTCGCCGACCGAACCACCGCAGCGTCGTAGGTAGGTTTGGTGGTTTTGTCGGCTGGATGCGCTGCCACCGCCGTGGCCGTAATGCTGGAACAACCGTGTATATATATATATATAATAAATTGCGCGCGCGAGTTTGTATGTGTGTTCCCCTAGACGGGATTCGAAGCTCGCGGGGGCTATGCGAATGTGCCGATATCGCGCTGCGTCGTTATCGATCTCGACGAGGGCGTCGCTGACGTCAGCGATCGTACGCTTGCGCCTGTTACGTGACGTCAGCCACGTTACGGCCGTCGTCGCCGCCATCGCCGCTGCTGTCCGTCGCCGCCACCACCACCTACCCACCCCAAAAAGCACACGCTTATCGACCCCAGTGTGTGCCACCGTTTTCCGAGACGGTTTTCCGAAATTTCCCGATCAAACTCCAGAGATTTCCGGTCGGTCCCGTGTCTGCTCTTTTCCCGTTCTACCGTTCGGTTACCGTGGTAACGTGTCCCACGCCCCTCACCAATTCACCCGTTTCGAGGGCTCACGTTTTAATGAACGGTTAAAATCGTCGTCACACTACCACCACTAATAATCAGTACACATTGTATTGAACTACACTACTACTACTACTACTACTACTACTACTACTACTACTACTACTACTACTACTACTACTACTACTACTACTACTACTACCACTACTACTACTACTACTACTACTACTACTACTACTACTACTACTATTACTACTACTACTACTACTACTACTACTACTACTACTACTACTACTACTACTACTACTACCACTACTACTAATGTACATTCCTTTATTAGAGGAACTATTCCTTTCCCTTTAAATTAATTTAAAAAAAATTATTTAATTTTAATAAAATTAATTAATAGACCTTTGAAGTTTGGTCGGTTTACTATAAAGTTTATTTCCTTATGATCATGCAAAATTGACGTCTAATCATTTGTTTCAATATTAACATATTTAATTGTTTTTTTTTTAGTTAAAGGAAAAAAATTTTTTTTTTCGATTTCAAAATTTAATTAAATTGTTTTTGTTTCTAAAAATATTATCATCGAAATCCTTAAAGCTTTTAGACACAGAAATATATAGAATTATGTGCCTGTAAATTTTGATTTTAAACTATTTGTTCTTTGTCTTTTAATCATTAGTTTCTATATAGTCGTCAAATAATAATTTATTGTGCATGGTTGATATTTTCTGAATAAGAGGGTTCCTTTCAAGAAAACTCCCAAAACATTTTTTCCTAACCTCGAGGCTCAGTCAAATCTTTCGTCTCCAAAAATATTGTATTTAATTGTTTTCAAGACTGTATCACAATCATATTGGAATTGAAATAGTGGTATAAACATAGTTTAGTCAATTACGAATGAATCTAGTATTTCATTAAATATAAATTTCAAAACATATCGTTGTAGTTATTAATTTTAAGTATGTTTTATGGTGATAAAATCCCAGAACCTGGCTGGATCGCTTTTTGTTTTTCAAAACAGTATAGTCATATTTAACATATTTCGTAAAAATTACAATTAGACTTGTTTTAAAAATTAAAAGTATAGTTTATTTATATTTATGTTATAAATATAACTTGCTCGCATTATTAAACTATATTATGTAAATCATAATTATTTTCAATTATTAATTTCGAAGTTTTGATTTGTGGAGCGAAGTGATGTGTGCCAAACACACGACATCTTGATTATACTTTTGTGCATAATTTAAATACTTACGATTTCCTTAAATTTGTTTTTGCATTATTATTTTTTTAAATGTTCAAATATTGTATGTTTAATATTTTATTATATAATAATAAAATATAATTAATAATATAAATATTAATTTTTTTAAAAGAGAAGAAATTGTACATTTTATTTATTTAAAACGATAAATAAATAATTTAAGACAATATTATTTGTCATAAAAACTAATATTGTCTTGCTATTAAATGGTTGAAATTGGGAAAAACACTTAGAGGATAGATTGGGGTTAGGTTGAAAGTTCCAATATTCAAAATATCTACTTTTGTTAGAAAAACTATTAAACGTCAATTGTTTAAAGTTAAATTTTGATGCTGTTATAAGTATAAATTTTAAAATGGATTTTGCACTTACTATGGTGTTTGAAAAAGCCATTTAACGTCCATAATTTTATTTATTTTTTGTACACCATAACGGGATTCATATACCCACCACCCACATAATGGTCGTACTTATGGGTAGAATACGTTCTCAGATTGCATTCTTCGAGAAAGAGGGGGTACTCTACTAGTTCTAGGGGTTTTTCTTAGTTTTGTTTTTACATGCGTGCGTGTGTGTTACGAGCAGAGAAAGTCGTGCACGCGGGAATTGACCGACAGGAAATGACTCAGACGCCGCGTGGCGGTAAATTTTCATTCAACGCATTACCACATATGGATAACCAGGCCCTCGGGTCAATCGTCGACTATATATGTAGTATATATACGCGCATTCCAATGGAGGCGGTTGGTATTATATATATTATATATTATGTCGTGTATAATAGATTATATTATCGCATCGGCGTACATGAGTCGATGTATTCACGACAACCGTATGTGTGTAGGTGGTACTCACTATGCCTGTACTTTTGGTGAAGGGAGGAATCAAGGAGTACGGATTTATGTATTCGGAATTAAAAAATAAATAAAAGACCGATCGAAATATTTATGCATTCATAAAAGTCACGTATTTAATTGCAGTGTTTTGTATATACTACGGAATTTCATGAACGACCTGCAAAGATAACGTATCGTTGTTTCTGTTGACTTTTCAATAGGGGTAGTTTTTTATTTAAAGAATACTGTCGTAAGAGAATACTTGTATTATTACTTCTTCGACACCGGTGTAATTTTTAATATTCTTTGGGTGTATAGAAGGTTATATATATTGCGATTGGGTATATAATTGATTTTTAAAATCTCTGCAATCGGTATTTTTACTAATTTTATAATGTATAACGTTAGTTTAATATTATTCTACTCTACTGCTTTTATGTTTAGAAACACGTTTATAAATATAAAGCTTATATTTTGAAGCTTCCTGAGTTAAATTGAATTACAAATTAATAATAATAAATTGATCTGAAAAAAATGAATCGTATGTAGAATGGGCGTAGGGTTACAGAGTTCGAAGTTTTAATGTTATTTTTCATAAACCATAAGTAATTAATAATAAATAATAAATAATAGCGTGTAAAATATTGTGCTTGATATGGGTGTATATGTAATAGTATTTTGACGTACAATTATTTATTATAAATAATTAAGATCAAAAAATGATTAAATCTCTTAAATAATATTTTTGAATTTGTTAATGAATAATGTTAGTTTTCGCTGTTTATGTAGGTACGATAATAAGTTAGGGATTGAAATTTTTTTTTATATTTTATATAATTATTGACAAATAAGAATTAATTAATTTTTTCGATATAAATGTCGAAAATTAAACATACTTAAGATTTAAACCATTTTTTTATTGTTGATCGCAGAAGCTTATGATATTTATATAATATTGTTTCTCTTAGTTCACTTATTGGATTTTTGTTTTAAATGGTATTAAATGCTGTTAATAATTATTTAATGTTTTTTTATCTCATTAATATGTTTTAATTAATGAACATATTAATGAGATAAGAAAACATTTAATGTGTGAACGTTATGGATGAGAATCCACACCTTTTAAACTAAATGTATTATCCGTAAATTAACTTATAAGAATTTTTTTACCGCATATTAGTTTATGATGTAATTCTATTCCATGAAACCCTAAAATTGTATATTTTCTTAGACCGCAGTTTCTTATTACTTACTTTTTTTATTTTAAGGAATATAATGTTTTAGTATTTACGTAATCTATACCATACATTATGAATATAATATTTATATTATAGTTATATTTTAATAATGCATTTAGTACTTTTGTATACATACGAATACACGTTAAATGTCAAAATTAAAAAAAAGTTGTATACAAATTCCTGTAAATATTTAGTTATTGGATTTGCATTACCATTTTAATCTTGTTTGTTTTAAAACATATTTTTATAAATTTTGCCACTGAACATTCACTTTTATATTTTTATTGTAATATATTATTATAAGTATTATATTTAAATGACTGGATAATTATTTCTGTATTTATGATTTATCGAATATTGTTTTATTTTTTAAAAGTTTATAAATTTTAGTATTTACGTTTCTATCCGTTTCACAATATGTATTTTTGTTAGTTTTTTAATAACTCAAATTTACCAAATTGAATTACACACAAACTGTGTACAATAATATACATTTGTCAACTATTGGTGGATATAAAACAGTATTGTAAATTAATTTTGAAATCCTTTAATCTTTTTGGTCGAAAACCATTCCTATAGGGTGCAATATCGAAACTAGTATGTACGGCAAATGATGATTATGCCTTTAGTGATAACATTTTATGAAACTAGAGGTCTTACGTGCATAAACATTAAAAAAAATTTTTTTACACATTTTGCTTGATGCTTTCTTATATATAATCTATGTTTATTTTTTTAAAATTGGAATTAATTCAAACTTAATGTACGCATTTTTTGTGTTCATTTAAGTTTTATGAATGAGATAATTCAAAATTTATTTTTTGCGTGAAGGTAGTTAATGTGTGATCATTGTAAAATTACCGTTTTAAGCTTGACTATCACTATATACTTTTTGCTGACTATACTATAGTTATTATTTCTCAGATTTTTAATTATATGTATTATTTAGAGTATTACACAAGATGAAAAAGTAACGAAATATTTTAATTCTCTATATAATACCTGTAAATTATATATATTATAATTTACAATATTATGTGAAAAATGATTTTATTTCATTTGCATGGTGCATTAAAAATTTACTCGAGATCAGCGATTAACTTGTTGCATTTAACATTTATTGTATATTTATGTATGATGTATCTCGATATGAACTGTGATTTTTATAATTTAAATATTTCCGAAGGAAAACCGTTTTTCAATTTTTATATTTACTCTTAAATATACCGTTAATGATTATACGTTCTCATAGATGTTAGAATAATATATATTATTGTATGCGAGTGTTCTAATAGTTGTTTTTTCTCCCGTGAATATTATAGTCGTTTTGGCGGTCGATAATGGGGAGGTATTATATTGAATTTGAAATGGCTGCCTCGTTGTTGTTTACGGGTGTGTGTGCGACACGATAATGTCGAATGTGTGGCGTCGCGCTGATTAAAATAGCAGTTTTTAATGTATTTCCGTCGTCGTAACTTTTTAAGAATTCAACACGTGGACATGTTAAATGTTCCTCAAGAGTGCTGTTTACATTTCGTGGAGGTCACGTGCTGCGACGGTGCGTTTTAGGAGTTTTGATTAAAGAGTTTTTGCCCGGTTCCATTTCCTTCGTTCCTTCTATTTCCTCTTCATTCTCGACCATCGTGGAAACGGGCGTGGCACCGTCTGTTGGACCCAGGTATATATACGCATGTGTGTTTATGTATATATATATATATATATATAGTATACGTGAGGCATACGCGGTGAATATAAGGGTTCGAGGGTATATAAAAGAAATAGTATATATAATATGCGCGCACGCGAGATGGCAAAGTGGCCGCTGTGGTGGAGGAGAGAACAATCGACATGTATATATTATATAATATTCCGATGATAGCATGGTGTGTGTATACTATACTTAGCTTTCTCGCCCGTTGCAGCGCGCGCTTGCGCGTTTGGACGTCGCATCGTGCGTGAAACCCGCGTGGCGTGTGTAAAACGACGCAATCGTGAGTAAAACGCCGCCGCGACGGGCCAGAGGGTTTTTATTGATCCGTCTGCGTCGTCGCTGCCCTCTACTCTCTGTTTTCCCATCGACACTATAGCAGTGGTGGCTCTTTTAAAGGCGTGGTCCGGTCCTCTAGTAGTGGTGTGGGGAGCGACACAAAAAAGAAAAATAATTTATTTTCGGTATTCATTAATTATCCCGACGACAACGATGATGTCGCAGAATGATCGATCGAGTCACGTGCGTTAAACATATTTTTTCGTCTTCGTTTACTTGGTTAATAATTAATATTCGTAACACGAGTTTCAGTTGGATATCTGGGATAAATGAAAATTGAAAGTACAGAAAAATTTAATTTAATTTAAACGGATTCGTCTCTATAAGTTAATGTACCCCATAATGTATATTATATATTATTTATATATATATATTTTTAGATACATGTCCGACTTTTCATCAATCCAGTGTGTATATGTAATATAATTGGCAACTGTATTTCAACAGTATATATATATACTGTGTGTTATACGGCTAATTGTGTCTAAATCATTTCCTTAAAATCTTTATGTATATTTATGTACATTTATAACTTCAACGTACATCATGTTTCTAGAGTTTAATTAAATTTGATTAAATCGTGTGTATAAGAAAACCTATCAATAATGTTCTGTGAATCGCTTTCAGGTAAATCATATTTTGAGCTGTAGATTGCTATATTCAAATATATTGAGTTAAACGTTTAATGTGAAATGTGATATTAAGTCAGTTTGAATTGATAATTATTAAAATCGTATTTATAAAAAGAAATTGTTACAAATTGATGTCAATTTATATTCAATTTGTGTGTTTTCATATGTCTGAATTTAATGCTTGTTACTTTCAAAAATTAATTATCTAAATTAAAATTCATATGTTCAGTAAATTATATTCATGTTTTTGGGTCTTTATATATAAATTTAACTGACGTCATCACCTTATCAATCTAGAGATGACTGCGGTAGTAGTATTTAACACTGAAAAAGAGAACAAAAATAATGTTTGAAAAATCAAGATCAGTTTCATTTTTTCATATTGCTTTTATTTTAACGAAGTCTTTAAAACTTGTTATGTTTTTGAGAAAAATTTAATTAGTATAATATACGTAATATTAGCAATAGGCATTTATTGAACATACTATCCACAAAATGTTCTATATAAAAATATGACTTAACTTTAAAAGTTTTTAGTTATTTATTTAAAGTATCCTTATCTTATATAAAACGGACCTATAGACTTGTGCTCATTGGTTGTTAATCTCGAACAAAATCATTGTATTTGTATACTATCTTAAATTGCGAAACTTTCGAAAACCTTTTGTACATTTCCTACGATTTCGGTATTTTGTTTATAAGATTTTTTGCTTCGGTCATGTTATGAATATGGAATGTATAAAAAATTGCAAAATGTCGATCGTTTGGTTATTTTTTAAATGAAAAATAATTTAAAAATTCTGGGACAAGGTCCGGTGTAGCAATGAACATGTAATATAGATTAGTAGATGATGTACATAAATAAATATCCTATGATTCTTAATCCATTAATCATTAATATCAAGTTTTGTGTGAAAAAATAATGAAAAAATCGTGATTATTTATACATTTTACATGGATCAAATAATAAAATGTACAACTATTGGCTTTTAAACAAATTAAAAATACATCTTCTATGCAATTTATATTTATGCGCAGAAACGCATTAGATACGTAACTGTGTAAAGTTGCGAGGAGATCGAATTAAGTTAAGTATTGGAGGTATAAAAATAATACATTTTTCAATAAGTTTTTTCAAATATTTCAAAACGCATCATATACTATAGGTATTACTAGTACTGATAGCGTGTAAACGATAAACGCTGTAATTATAACATATTTTCGTGAAATGTCTAATTTTACTGAAATGTTATTTATTGCGATTGATGCGTTGTGTGCTTTGCAGAGTTATTATAAATTTATTTCAGTTTGATTTGAAATTGGGGTCAACAAAGTACGTTGTATATTCTAGTTGTTGTTTCGTTAGTACTAATTTTTTACTAATATTTTGTATTAATATTTGGTTAGTAATAATCAGTAACGCGATTTTTAGAATTTATTATATCGGTTAAAAAAATTACGGTTGAAAAAATACGCGTAGGCCTAAATTCGATATTTAGTTTTCAATGAATGCGTTATTAAAACTGATTCGTCTATAATTAATTAAATTTCATGACATTTTTTTAAAAATTTCTGTCATATTCTAATGAAATAATGGTAAATCACAGGTAGATGTGTGTAACAAAATAAGTTAAGGTTGTTTTACGGAATGTTAAATAACTGTATTGCAGCGATAAAAAAGATTATAGTTTTGATTTTCAATGTGTATGATAATGATAAAACTCAGGTTTTAGTTTTTAAAACGAAGTCTATTGTTATTTAAATATATACGATTTTTTACATCTTGTACTAGATGTTTTTGTTTTTTTAGAAAGTCATAATTTAACATTTGAAACCTACTCGAATAAACCTTACGTTTTATTATATATATATATAAAAATTCTAATTGTTACTAAATATTTAAATTATTTTATTTGTTATGTAAAATGTATTTTATTATTCAGTCAAAATTTTTTTTAAAAAAATGTCTGTGAGCAGCAGTTTTAGTAATGTAAATGTAAATAACACAGAAGTTAGTGACTTCAAAATCGACTTATTTTTAAATGAATATATAACTTATAACTTATAACTACTTTATAATGCATTATAGAGGTCGTGATCATGTTTAAAGTGAAATATAATATTATAATTTTCCTATTTCGAAATAAAGTATATGGCTATGCATTTAGTTATTAGTATTTAACTATTTTTGTTGTAATTTATTGAAAAAAAATGTGTTCAACGTACATAATTATTATTTTTTTTATAACGAATTCTACAAGGGTAATTTAGTGTCAAATAAAACCGCAAGTCGACAACGGTTTGACTTTGACGGATTTTGCGATATATTTAAAATAGAAAATACGAGTCTTCAATTTATTGAAATGTTTTTCAATTTATTAATCATAAGCACCATATGTTGATATTATTTGTCACTGATATGTCTGTACTTATTTTAGTTTTTATTTGTTAGATTGATGTCAATAAAGTTAAATATTACGTGTGCGTCGTTTCCTTGGATCAAAAAACATGTTTTTATTATGTATACAGGACATACTGACCGCTAAACTCCCCCGACCGATTGATTCAAATGTGATTACATTTCTAGTGCGATCACGTCTGCTCAGTATTTTGATTCGCTTACTGTTATTATTATTATTTTTCTGAATAATTATTAAAAAAAAAACCTAGACCGATTACCCACACAATATTATAATATTGTATTCCGAATCACGCAAATAATATATATATATATAGTATTAAATTTAAATAATATTGATAAAAGTTAATATCTATAATGTATAGTAATATATTGTAAAATATAATCTGATCTATAGCTTAAAATAGAAGTGTAGAATAATATTTTTCCAGTCAAATTTGTGTGTATACATTTAATCTAAGTAATTATAATTTTAAATACTAAATTTAACAAAAAAATCAACATTTTTATAATTTTTGTCATTTTGAATGTTTTTTTACGTTGTTTATATTCTAATTTTATATTCTGATATGGAAAGTTTTTCTGATAATATTAATGTATACACGTTCGATGTTGACTGTTTCTTGCCAATAGTTATTGGTTATTTCGATTTAAAATTCAGACGTGAATTGGTTTATTATATTAATCAATTTTATTTGTCTTTAGTAAATATTTTTTGCGGTGGATGTTTATAACTATTACTACTACTACGACTACGACTACTATTATTACTATTATTACTATTACACGTGTTTGCTTTTCTGATTGTCAAAAGATATTTCGTGTTTGAGGACTGTATATATGTATAAAAATTATTACGTATTAATAGTTAAGTCAATCTTAACTCAAGGTATACACGTACATCAATTGTTTTATCGTTCTAATTAAAGTATGGCCATGGCGTTTGCAAATCATCACTTTTTTTGTCATAAGATGTCGATTTCTGCGTTTCAACTATAGTGTTTAAGTTTATTTTTGTTTGTTTTTAATTAAATTTGCCTGATATTGTACATATAAATACACCAGTTTGGGCACTGCTACTATTTTTTACATTTAAAAAATCCGTTACGGTATTATCGATATTATATTATATTTAAGTAAATAAATTAATAAATTAAAAAAATAATGAGTAATGTTCAAACATAATTCACTAGCTATTTAAAATATCAAATGTACTCAGAATTATTTTTCTTTATAGGTATTTAAAAAATGATAATGCTTTAACGCAGTCTATATTTTTCATATTTTCATATTGTATTCACTCTAAATTTGGCTACCTAATAAGTTTTAAGATCAGATTTTTATGTGATATTTTTTTTTATGAGGTAAATTTAACGGGTCATTCCTTTTCGACGATTGTTATTTATCTTAGTTAACCATTTTGAAATAATTCGAAATCGTAAATTCGAATATTTAAATCTAAAAATGTTAACAGACTATATAGTATACTACGACAATACATTTTGGTTTTCGTAGTGTACACGATATTTTAATCGTTGCAATTGGATAAATTATCTAACTGATAAAAGAATTAAAAAATATCGGCAATTTTTTTAGGATATTATATACATTATTCAAATGATCAGTATATCTATGTGGTATCTAATGCTAATAAAATACCCTAAGATGTGTACGTCATAATAGTAGACATTACGTATAATATAAACACTCGTCGTGCTAGTGACATTAATGGACCCAAGATAGGCCATCTTTGTCTCATTAAAAATGTTCTGAACGTGGTTAATGATTTTGCGGGGTATTATTATTTACGGGAACGTCTCTTGTTATTATATCGTTGGCAATAATTGGGGGTGATACCACTAGCTGTGTATCAGTCGCATGTGTCCTGTTTAATTCGGGCTAGTTGTTGTTATAGGCGATGGCGGACGTTATCAAGGGCACATATTATTATTTTAAAAATTATTAACGGCCTATGTAAACCGTGAACAATCGTGTCATCACGACAACGGATGGTTGCAATGGTGTGATGGTCGGATTAATGGTGGTGGTCAACATAAACATAGTGTCGCGTGCATCACACATGATTACCACGTGTATGTGACTGGTTGGTGACGTTATGCTTTTCATCGATAATATTATAATGATAACAGGTGTTGGATTTTCATTTAATTTTCGAAATCGTGTTTTGTAATAAAATAACATTTTAAAGACGTATATCACCGACGTACTTCTTTAATCATTATAATTGTATACCGTGTAGGTAGGTACGTTATATTATTTTGTACTCTGGCTACAATTAATATCGGTTTCAAAGACTTAAAAATAAAAGATTATAAGGCCTATATGTTGAGATCGGACTACTATACACGTAGTTTAAGGTATATACGTGTGTGTGTATATATATATATATATATATATATATATATTTTTTTTTTTTCTGGCATTATTAGTAAAATCCTTTATTATACTCATCCTCTACCTACCCTTACCACCCGCACGCGCTCGCAAACACACACACACACAATGTTGAATCAATGTAAATCAATATCATCTAGCACCCTCAGTGCACACAATATCACCTATATACATTACTAATGGGTTATGTAACGTCGTAAATAAGGTTGCTTTGGCTAGCCTTCGAATAGGTTTTTCGGTAATGTAAACTTTTACTGATAGGTTGTTTTAGCTAATATTTTATTCTTAACGTTATTTCCTTCGGTATTCTAAATGAGTAACATTTTTTTTTATAGTTGACTGTATGTAATACTTATTATTCAAAATAGTATTGTTTATAATATTTTTATTGTATGTAATCATGCATGTTCACAAAGAATTCTTAAATATTTTTTAGACGTCTATAGGTTATTTTTTACAAGATTATTTTGATAAAAAATTATTTCATTTTCCACGGAAAAAGCATGTCATCCCTCCCTCTTCATCTCCATTATCATCTCTATTTCCTGTGGGTGCCTCATATATGTGTGTGCGTATAATGTGCTTTATTTCATAGCGTATTTTCCAATTCGTAGAAAGTCTCAAAAGTATTTCTATTAATGTCTAATATATGATAGGATATGTATTCTGTGTGTAAATTAAATATTCGAGATTGCAAAAGATTATTTCAAGGGCAAATATATTTAAATTTAGGAATTTAGAATGCATTATTGAATTGGGAAAACAGATCGATAAATATGAATTTCGGTTCTAATATCAGTTTAGTAAATAGTGAAATATTTTTGCTAAGTGTTTATATGTATTCTTATCCATTTTGTCGGATTTTTCGCTTATCCATTATCAAATGTAGTCATTATAATAACAAAAAATGTCTAATAATGCTTGCGTTATATCAGTTGTTGTGATCGTAGGATATATACATTACCGGATAATACCCGTGAACCCGATGAGTATATATTTACTAATTTTTTAATTAGCTGGTTTGTATTTAAAAAGAAGCATTATTATCCATTTATTTAGGCCTAAAAACCATCTTGTAAAATTATTTGAACTATATGGGATTTTTTCTTCGTCAAAAATCAAATAGTTGAGCACGTAAAATTTGTTAGTCTCGAAATTAGAATACCGAAAATGACCACCGGTTGAATTTACTATTTGTTTATTTTCGTTTTGGAGTGGGTATATGAATGCAGCTACTAATAAATATGACGATTGTCATCGGTTCACCTTTCTCTCTTCGTCAAGATACTAACAAAACCAATCGTCACTAGTGACGGTTCTTTTGATCGTGCTCAACGATAATAAGAGTAAAGAGAGGGATTGATTTACTGAATTCGCTATTCTATTTTTGAGATACACTATATATCGTGTATTATTTAAAAAAAGCGTTTATAAAGAGATTATTTGGGTTAATCCATTGCAATCACTCTTCTTTTAATTGGTGTTCTAACAAATTTGTTGCTTCTCGTCTTTTCTTCGTATCATAATTATAATTTGTATATGCCGCCAAAGTTTCGATTTTTTGTATATTTGCTTTATATACTATTAAGATCAACGAAATAACAGTTCATTGTTTTTCGAAACGTAATTTAAAATCCATATTTTCGAAAACAACTATTTATGTTCTTATAGGACACTAATCGGAGTATATAGTTTTAAACGAGATTCATTGTCTCTTTAAATTATTAGTAAACGTGTAGCTTTGATTTATTTTTGAATAATAAATAAGCCAGAACTCTAATTATCTATCAATTATTACCATAATTGTGTGTATCATTTTTTATTTCTTCCGAGGACCAAATCTGAGTTAGTTTTATTTCGAATTTTTATTTGTTATTCGTCTTATTTCCCGTTTTTAGTTTATCCATATTATATTTTCATCTCTCCTAGAAGTGTGATTCATTGATTTGAAGGTTTTAAATTTATGTCTTCTAAATTAAAAATTGAAATATAAAATATTATATTATACGTTTTTGGTTAAACTTAGACCACTATTACATTTTCCATTTGTGCAATGTATCTATTTATTATAAAAACATGTTTATTGAGTATAAGCATGAAAGTTGAAACATGAAACGATATTTCAATATATTTTACATGTTATGTTAATTATAAGTCCATATTATATAGTGAATATAAATTACAAATAAATAATCATTTTTGATAGTTAGTATATTATATTCGACTATCAAACATATGAGGTAGTTTAATAGTATATACACACGCGCGCACACTCACATACACACCGATTTATTCGACTAGGAATACAGGCATTCTGTAATATCTATTTAGAATTGTAATTTGTTAATTAAGTGTGTTATCATTGGGCGAGTGTGATATAGATTTAAACAAAAATTTATTAATTCAAAAATACAATTAAACTCCTTAAATTGTGGCTACAGCGTTTCCTGATGGTGAACCGTACATTTTTTTCTGGATATCTACTGCAATATCATGATAATCCCAGTGTCTAACACATAAAAATACACACACACACACACACACACATTCACATTCAAGGTTAGTAGTTCTTTCACCTGGATGCTGCTATTTACCGGTTGGCCTTGAACACTGATGGTTGCCGACAACACGAACAGAAGACGATAACAACGCGTATTATATTTTAAGTGCACCTTAATAGTGTAGTGGTTCTTAATCATCAGGGGTAGTTTTGCGACTCGTTTCCCATCCCAAAAAAGCTATTTGTGAAATCATTTTTATATAGTGTGGTCCGAGTCAAATTTAGTTTTAATTTGTTTCTTCATTGGGACAAGTGAATTAGCATTACAGACCCGTCGTTTTTCAGAATTCGTCTAATCATATGTGTATAGGATATGACAATTTACTTTTATTGTAATATATCTACCGGCATTTAGTATGATTATTTTTGTTGAAATTCATGGAGAAATGCGCAGTTATTTTCGTTTTTATTAAAATGGAAATGCTATATACACGTGCAATTCATCACTGAGAGCTATAGAAAACATATCTGTGAATTAATATATAATACATCACTAATAAATTAATCAAACGCACATGATAGATAATTAAATCTAAGTTAAAAAACTAGCCCACGTAATCAAACGAGCATAATATGATCGTATCTAATGTACCACTGATAGAAATAAGGGACCGATGATGGATTTGGGAATCCTTGGAGGGGGAACGTTGTCATCCGCAATATATCATCTGTATGTTTAAAAGTCCTTTGAATGTATGTATACTGTAAGTTTGGGATGGACATGTGAACGAGCAACTGGAGTATAACATCGGAGGATGACATTTTTAAGGGTGGAGATAGCATTGGTACTGAGCTTGGCTAAGAAATGGGCAGAAATATTGTTTCCTGTAGTTATTCTACTACGTGTATGGAAAGCCAAAAAAATTGGTGTTTAAGACTTCTAACTGCTTGTTTTAATATCGCTAATCATCACGATCGATTGCTTTTCTATATCGATTTACGCTGCGTATATATTGTGTATAATGGCGAAGCGTTTCGATATAAATGATATATTTAAAACCGAAAATTATATCGAAGGTCGTTGGTAGTAGGAGTGTATATATTTAAAAAAAGCGAAAATACGTTTTATACTGAAAGAAAACGAAAGTTCCTATAATAGTGGCGCTGTGTACGTAGTAATATTACAATAATTCGAATAAACTCTGAATCGTTAGTTATTTGTAAACCTGGACTTATTTTATTTTGTAGTTATGAAAACGCGCGTATATTAACAACATTAAAATACGTTGTACCATTACGGAATTATTTTACAAGTGTAATACTACAAATTAGAAAAGTGCAGTGTACCCATATAATTAATATGAAGTTTTATTTTTTAGCAAAATACAATGTCGTGAACTACTTCGTGTTATTAACCGCACTGTTGAAAAATATGGTTGGCTAAATAAAGATGGGTCGAATATATATACGTACATATATCTCATAAAATTTCGTCTGTTTCGACGGTTATCTTTTATTTTAAGGTGTTTTTTTTAAAACTATAGTTCCGAATATATATCGTATGTAACTATTATTATAGTTCATTGTAGCTTCTTCCCTCTGAGTCTTATTCGAGAGGATCTAGTATTTTTTTTTTTTTAAAACTTGATTTGCGCGATAAACGAATATACGATAAATATGTATATACGCAGAGCTGTCGCGTTCATCATTTCGTGAATAAAAAAGAAATTATCAAAATACAAAGTATCAAATGTTTATATCGTTCGTGTGCGCATGTGTGGAAGAGGAACCTGTCGTTCCCCTCTTCTTTTCCCCGAAAGTGATATTCGGCCCGTTTGTGTTGTTGTTTTCGTTGGCACCTTTCGACGTCACAGCTGTTCACGTCGAGTATGTATTTTTTTATCCCGTTTTTTTTTTACCGCCTTCACCCGGCCGTCGTACCAATAACAACAACAAAAGTCCGTCGTCGCTGTGTTGTTTGTGGCGCACCGTAGTGGACGTCGTAGTCGTCTTCGTCGTCGTGTGTGGCCTCGTATAGTACTTATACTATTTCACGTGATCTTTCTTACGAAAATGTTTAAACAACAAGCGGAGAATTATTACGTTTCTAATGTACAGTACCTATATTTTAGTGGCAAAAAACTTTGGAAATAGGTAACAGTCGTTTTTCATTTTTGTACTCGGAATTATTACTTTGAACGTACTTATTCACGCAACTTTAAAAATCTTCGTTTGTGCAATTATGTTGTACGGTTAAAAATGTTGAGGTGATCAGTAAAAATATTTTTGATAAAGTATATTTTTCTAAAAAAATAAATATTAAAAGTACGTAATTCCTAAAATTAATTATATTTAAACTCGGTCGAACGAAACGATAAGTCGACCATTTTAATACGTAATCTTTGACTTAAGTTTAGGATTTTGTGGTATACTTCTTAAACATCGATCTTTTAATTTGTTTCTGTATACGGCAAGTAATGCGATAGTATTGGTGATTACAAATTATCAATTGTGTGAGGGCTATATATTCTTTAACACTATTAATACAAAATACAAATAATTTAATTGACTAGTCGATATAGATATTTAGTTATTGCTAGCGTTTTGCGGATCAACGATGTAGTTTTATAACGTATATTATTGTTATTATACAATTGTGTGTGTATTATTTATGTATTTTAAGAGTTTACCTTAATTCGAAAATGATATATATGGAACACTTATAAAATAATCACGATGAGAAATTGCTTAGTAACAAATTTAATTTAAACGATAATTTACATAATTTTGAACTTAAGTAATAATATAGGATTAATGGCATTTTTAATAATTCTAAACGTTTTTCTTAATTTTAATATTTAATTTCTTGAGAATAAGAATAAGTAACGGATATTAATATATAATATACTCAATTCAGCCGAATACTTTTTTGAATATAAACTTTTTAAAACCGGAAAAGTCGAAATCCTGCCACTTTCCGTTGACCCTTTCCACTTAAATGGAATATTGGTAAAACTTTTATTACAATATTATTTCAATAATAAAAACCAGTAGCAGCGCTCAATTTTGATATTCATGAAGCGCAAGAAAAAACATTTAAGTTTTTAAAACTAAAAACTTACTTTAAAAACAACTAGGATGGTTGTCAGATATTTTTCTAATAGAAAATATAAAAAAAATATTGATTTGGAACATTTGTATCTAATTTTTTTGATACTGCACATAACAAATATAATTTTTTTATATATGTATTATATGACATATACTATTAAAGTTGATGTTTTTCTTTAAGATGTTTCATAAACGCGTATTTAAATGAAAAAGTACTTAGATTTTGGACATGAAGGATGATAAAATCAAGTGAACTTAGGTATTTTAAACAAATGCAAGATTTTAGTTGGTGTGTTGAAGTTTTAAGAACAATTTTCCTAAATAATATTATAAATTATAATTAATTTTCTTATTATATATAAATATTTAGTTATCATTTAATAACTATAATGTATTGTCATCTTTAGCAGTTTAAAATTTAGCTAGGTGATTGAGGTTATTAATTGGTAAAAGTTAAAAATATAGTGATAGTTGTGTATTTTATTAATATTTCATTCTTACAAAACTAACCCTTTTTAATCATTATTGGCAATTCTTAGTTATCAACATTAACCGCTGTTATAAATGTGTACATGGAGAATCTTTTATGGCTTTCGCCTGTCACCGCTTCTTTGCATTTTCTAAACGAGTTCTTAAAGAATACCAATAACAATGTTCCTTTAATTTTCTCAATGTTAGGTTAGATTATAGTTGACCATTTTGATTAGAGTTGTAAATCATGAAATTAATGCGATAATTATTAAGTAAATAATCTATGTAATTAATTTACTACTATATAGTACGTGTAAATATAAAATTTTCTAAAAAAATATAACGGATACCTGAATACTGACAATAATAACAATGTCTTAATAATTATCAGCGAGTTTTGAAAAACGAATTTATTTCAGTTCCATTTTGGTGGGTAATGCTATGAATAGAAAATAGTTTATTGTCGCATAATGATTTTAGAACTATTAGGGGTTTCAAATAGAAAAGAGAATAATCAGGCGCATAATAAAATTAGTAATATTTACAAATAATATCAATGTTAACAGTCAATTTTACCGATAAAAAAAGAATACAAATATTTTTTGTTATTGCGTATTATTTAATTATCTACAGTTTTGTATATGCTGTATTTTACACTTCACGTGTATAATTAATATCGTACTATACCACTACTATTACTACTACTGCTACGTTACTACTAATACCACCGCCACCAGTATTTATAAATATGATTTTGGGTTATTCACCTTCTAAGTTGTACATAATTCTAACAATTAGTATTGAACGAAAATAATTACTTTTAAGATATCGAAATGACCAATTGTCACGTTTAAAACGTAAATATATTCGTTTTATATTATTTACTTGCTCTTGATAATCGATACATTTTTAGTGGATCGATCGATCTATTGGGTTAATTCTGAAGTTTTAAAAGGTCTAAATATTTATTCGATGGGAAATTATCAACGTTATTGGAAATATAATAAGATTTATGTGTATTTAATATTTGTTACAATATTAAAATTACATTTCCACGATGACGATTGGCAAAGTCGTATTAGTGTTGACGTGACTGTCGGCTTTGTTATCAGGCCGAATGCATTCTCGATTCTAACCGAGCGTTGGTAGTTCTACGTTAAAAGAGGTTGAACCGACTTGTGTACTGGAGAAAGGCTCGAACCTATTTGGTCTTTGGTGTCAATAAAAAAACGTTTTGTGGTCCTGTTTTTTTCGTTTTACCATTTTTTATAAATTGTTCGAAAATAGAGTGAAATGTAAGATAAAGTTCTAAATTTAATAGAGATGTACCACTAGCGGGCAGTCATGATGCTTTGATCAAAATAATAAGGGTTCTTTTAGAACCGATATGGATAAAATAAGGAAATTAAGGTGTCTGTAATAAGAATAAATAATAGAATTGTAGAGGCAATCACGTTTCAAAATCGATGTTCTAAGTTTAATTCGTCGACATCATTAACTATAAATGTCTATGCCTGTAAAAATAACGCCATTTATATGTTTCTTATTAATCGTCATTAAACTTGAATTTGGGTTTTTTCAATCTGGTCAAACGAAATATTTCGTATATTTATATTAATATTAATCATCGTGATGATGAATAAACGTTTGGAAAAAATGTAATATCAATACTAAATAACGGAACTGGATAATAAGAATCAACGAATTTCATTTGTAAGGTATTTTACTGCCGTAGTATAAAAATATGTATTCGTAGAATTTCCTGCCGGTAATAGGTCGTTCGTTCGTATTCGATATAATATGGATAGATCTGACTGTTAGACATATACACGACTGATTGTTGGCCGCTGTTTGACGATAATGTATCTTTACACTCGTTTATTCCTGAGAAAATACTGTTTTTTCTGAAGATAATTGATAAATTGTTGTTGCCCATAATTAGTGTACGTTTGCGCTCTGATTGAGGTCAAAAGTGTATAATATTGGCCCAAATTGATGTAGTCAATTGCACAATAAATATGCCTATGGATTTACAGTAGTTGTTTCTGTTATTGATCATCGTTGCAATTAATCATTATTATCGTTATTAATCGTCGATAATTATAGTGATTTATAAGATTCTGATTTCAGTGTATTTGCATTGCTTTTATTGGAACGCTAGACTCCAAGATTTTTAAGTTATACAAACGTGTCTTTTAAGTGTTATCCCAATAAAGATTGTTTTGGGGGACATTTGTTTTTACGTCATTCTTTATCAATGATTTCTCTAGGAATATGACATAAATTTTTAACGAATTGTTTTAAATCATAAATGGTTATATTTGAACGTTTTTTTAAACTACATTATTGTATTTTTAATAAAAAAAAAAACAATAACAAAATGAGTACGTTTCAAAATTCTATCTATATATTATATCGTATTGTAATAACGATTGCCGTTATTAATTCTGACGAATTTTATATTATAATAATAGGATAACAATGATTTATCTACAGGTAAAAATATTCGTGGCAGTTCGCGTTTTCCAATTTATCGTACGCGCGATCTCGTTTTGAGTCATTGAATATAATATATTATTTTTTTTTATTCAGTTTTATTATAAACTAATATACGCGATTTGAACGTTTTATTCTTTTTATACTTAAGTTTTTACTTGAAAGAGAATCTCCCAGGCCGGTAGGTGTTATTTTTTATCTGGTAAAAGTTTCTCCATGTGTGGTGGGAGGTGAAGAGACATCGAGACGACGTTTTTTCTAACGATCGTCGAAAGACCGTTTTTTTTAATATTGATGTCTATTTTTTTTCGTTGTTATATAATAATGTATACTGCATATTATAAAAGTACTTAAAAGTTTTCTCGAAACTTTGCAGAGCGGAATATATTTTTAATATAGTGTATTATTAGATCGTCGAAATAATTTCGTCTGGAAAATGTTTAATGTTTTTGTTTATTACCAGTTAACGAATGGTGTACATTTGTATATTATGTATACTTATTTATATATTGTATTAGCGGACTTTTTTGTGTCTGACAAATCCTTCGTCGAATAAGGAGAAGAATATGAATCTACCCTCTCGACTATTTTAGCTCTCGTGATATAAATATAAATTATAACATATATATAAGTCGGAAGGTGTATGAGTTTAAAAATTGTACAATTCTCTCTCATTATATATATAATAGCATAATAATAAATTAATTACTAATATAGTTTTTTGTATTTTTATTTGTTTAAGTATGTCTGAAATAATACCTAAGCGCGTACAAGACGGGTTGTATAAAATATTTTTAAGACCGTTTTGTAACGCGTGCGTGTGCGCATCTAGATGTTTGGCGTTTGATAGTTAATTTTTGCTTAGACAATTTTAATATTCTTGAATTCGCGCGCGTTGATGTAGTTAATTTAATACGTCTGTACGGAAACAAAATATTCACGCATACTTCATGATTTTTTTACCCTTTCGACGTGTAATTATCAGAATGCAGGTCGTGTTCACATGTATTCTTTTTTCGTATTGCTTATGTTGTCATCGAGTGCTTGAAAAAATCGTATAAACACTGAATGTTTGTAATTTACATCAATTATTCGTTATAATTATATACGTTTATACGGAACGTCTTAAATACATGTTATCCAATCGGAATTTGCAGTGGAAGTAAAAGTCGTGTTTGATACTTGATATAGGTAATAAAAATATTGAGATAAGTCGATATCGGTCGGCGTCGCCGTACCGAGTTGTTTTATCTTCAGTTTACCGTCAACTTTAGTGT
>JAIPRN010002872.1:0-25961 GCA_025469175.1 Geopemphigus sp. TES_GeoC_2020 | reverse complement strand
TATATATATATATATATATATATATTTGACGCTAGTATTTCTCTTTATTACGGTCATTTTTTTATTTTTTCAAATGCGTCGATCGATTAATTAATTGGGACGCAGGATAACGATTGATTTTTTCCAAGTGCTGTATAACGAGCGAATGCGTCATAATATCTTTTGTAATAATAGCGCTCGTCGTTTCTCGTTCATTTTATTATTATATTGTTCGTGTAGCTACTAACCGGATTAAATGAAAAAAATACAATAATAACAACAACACGAGCGCCGTGTTTGTGACGTGTATACTTATGTCATACATATATATAAATGTATATATTTATGTATTTAATATATGCGGAGGGCGGTCAATCGCTCCCAGTTTTTACCGTCGATGACTGTTAGATAGGTCAAAGTAACGTATATTACATTATGCATTCACGGAATTTTCGTAGTCTAAATATTATTGTATTTTATTCCTAACGAACGAATGTATTGAGTTATTCGTCTTGCATGATGAGCTTGGCACGATCTGTGGCACTAAACTTTCACCGGAAGACTGAATTCGGATGGAACTGAAAATCGATAACGTAACAAAAAACAAATCATCGAAACGTACTTTGGACTGATTTCGGACTTGAAAAAATATTTGTTATTCATTATTTGTTTAATATATTGATGTATAAACGGGAATGTTTAGGAATAATTCAAAACTATTGATCGCAAGGCCAAAGTCCTATAGGTAAAAGTTTGATATTCTAAAAGTATATAATAACTGTTTTGCTTTTTCATAAAAAATGCTTTTCGAACGATCATGAACGATAATTGCGAAAAAATATTTTAAATTCCTAAATATTGTAATATGATTAAATACTTAAAAAAAGAAAAATCTTAATCTTTTTGAAAAACTTTTACCGAAATATATTTTTTGTTAGAAAACTTCGGAATATGTGTATAAACTATTATAAAATCGAAAAATATACTATTAAAAATTGAAAATTGTTTCAACATCAACGCAAATATACTAAAAATTGAAAACCGTACCTAAAAAAAAAATAATGTTCGTATTTTTATTGATTACGTTATGAAACGTGTATCGAGTTGACTTGTCATTATATAAGTAAATGTATCGGTACACTACCATCTAATTGAAAAAAGTATACTTCAATCATTGTGTAAATCCGAGTCCTAATTAACGAAATATTACCGGACTATTTGAATATAATGTGCGTAATTATTATATACGTGTATACGTGTTTCACATTTCGCCTGAAAATATTTTGAAAGAAAAAAATTGTATTTTTGGGACACGTATTCAGTATATTACAACATAAGATGTACTTATTAATTTTGCATACGTAATGTAATAATAATAATAATACAAAATAAGAATATTCTACAAACTTATAAAAATCGATTTAGATATTTTTGATTTACGTAACATATAATAGTAGGCGTTCTAGTTAGGAAAATAAATTGCTTTAATTTAGAACACATTATAATACGAACACAATATAAGAAAATTAACTGTAAGTAAAATAAGGCTAATTGGTCATAACTCGGAAATTTGTAATTAATACGTTTTTTATGGCGCGACTTTTATTTACCACAGCGAATATTAAAGCGAACATAAAATGCGGTACTTTTTTTATCTTTACTATTATAAGATCTTACGAAGTGTTTTAATTAGCCTTTCGAACATGATGTGAAAAATTTATTAACAGCTAGCAGTTATAAAATTCGACGTCGAGTCTCTTCCCAGAAAATTAAAAATGGTACTTTAGTACGGCCAAATATTACCAAAAAGAAGAACAAAAATAAGAGTTTTCATAAGAGAATTTTCGGACTTGAAAATAATTACAATTTGACTCGCGTTTATTTTCGAAACACGAAAATTCGTTCTATAAATTACGATCATTTTAAAAAATCGCGAGATACTTTTTAAATATTTTGAGATTTGGAAAAATTGGTGTTTTTAGGCGCGACGTTATTTTGTGACGGTATATACCTATATACAATGAGACGCGATAGAAAAAAAGATAAAAGCGCGTACGAATCCAAATTTCAGTCGTGACGTAAAAATAATAAGGATTGAAGATAGCCGTTTGGGAAATAATATAATAAAAAACAATAAGTAGCGCGTCGCCTAGTCTTTCGTTGATTAGTTATATAGAATAAATCGACGACTAAAAAAAAAACGGTCTGGAGTGAATGCCCCTTTGGTTTTTATATCGATGACATTATCGCGAGGTTTACAAAGACAGCGTATTAGTAAATGATGCGTTCGTTCTTAGATATATGTAAACGTAACGATTATTATCTGTGTTTAATATTAAAGTGACTGTAGGTTGTTTTTAACGTCTTTAATCACATAGTTCGTCGTACCGTAATCGGTATTTACAGACGCAGGTTCGGCCTAAACACGAAAAATATTACGAAAAAATCGGTATTTTCGAAAAAAATTGCGTGGGCTTTCGTCACGTAAAACGTTGGCTTCTTTGGGCGAAAACACTTTTTTCTCTCCCTTATTCAACTCGATTCGTTGGCCTGGCACGAAGTCAAATGTAATTCGGTTATAGTCACCGCTGCGGCGATACATAATATAATAATATATAGTGTGTACTCTGGTGTTTATTTTGGAGGTTGCCAAAAAAAAAAAAAATGACGAAAACAATTCGAAGAAAAGAAATATACAATGTGTCTATAATTATTATTCGACAACTATAACGGCGTTCGAAAAATAAGTCGTACGCGTCGGTAATTTTTATTGTATCAGTAGTAAACGTGCGTGAATATTATAAACGAAAACGAAAAGATTTAAAAATTATTTTTCGGATATTTATTTTTAAAACCAAACGATGTCGATGCAATGATTCGACGCATGACGTAACGATTATATAGGTGACACTATATGAGAACACGATAAAATATTATGGGTTTCAAATTTTGTTTTTAACCATAACTTTTACGCGAGTTTTCGAAATTCAGTTGGTTTCGAGACTTAAAAATTTCGCTGTAAATACGTCATTTCGAAGTAATTTTAAAACACTCTCCACATTTTCACACAACGCTGGCACGCCATAGTACTACAATATCACGTCGCCATGTTTCGTTAGTGAATTAATATGTCTGCGTAAGCAGGAAGGCGAAGTTTACATAATTAAGCTTATCGACATCACGGGACGCGATTCGGACGATTATTTACGCGCAATTCTAATGTATTGAATGTTATTGTTCAGTTCGGGGTTATGTTGTTGCCTTAACGGAAATATTCGTCTTTCGCGTTTCTAAATTACAATAGGAGTTGTTTATTCGCAAATTATCGAAAAGCGCATTGATATTTCGAAATATATAACACCCGAAAGGTCAACGTATACGCTAAATATTTTATTTTTTTAATAACAACATATCGTAACGATAAATAAGTAGTTTGTGTTTGTTTCTTATAGTATTATACAATACGCGATCAACCAGAAAAATATGCACGAAAGTCCTTGCCCTAATTACTTTACGTCATGAAATATCATACGCGAACCGGTAAAACAGCAATTCCAAATAATGCAACAGCGAGAATGGCGTCGGTCGATTTATTATATCATTTTACGCGAATATTCGAGCGTACTCAATAAAAACGATCGTGTCGTTGAAAATTCGGACTTCTTTGTATAATAAACAATAAACGTTACGAACGTACGTTGGCTTCGATTACGAGAAAGAAATACGAATATATCTATCGGATCGATATATTTCGTCCGTAATCTCGTGTCCGTCGATCGTTTCGTTCCATTAATGAGTGGTGTTTAAAGTTTTCGACGGCGTTGTCGTCAAAATAATTGAAAAAAGTCAATCGCTAAGCGTCCTTATCCTACAGTACCCTCTTTTTTACAAGGTCTAGTCCCGCGTCTAGATTTCGTAATCGTAGTAATTATCGTATGTATATTTACGGTGTTGTCGGCTGTAGGTATTTGCCCGACGGAATGGACTTTCGTGTTGACAAATATCGCCCAGACGCCGGTCAAGCCTCTCCACTGGAAGCAGACGTGATTCCAACGTCCACCAGCTGCCAGTTTCGTGGCTTCCGAGGCTATCAATCGGTTTTTGATCGTTATCCGCATCGTTTCTTTGGGACCCGCGTGCATTTGCCACAACATCACAGTCGCTTTTCTGTTTTCTAAAAAAACAATTTTTTCGAAACGCGTCGTGTATAATTCGCAATTTACGAGATCACAAATTGCGTTTATATAATAATACGGCAACCGTCGCGCAATCAAACGATCGCGTATCGAATTTTGTCGAGTGGTTGACCACTGTATATTATTATTCGAGTTATGGGCAAGGTTCCGTGATTGGGTTATTCGCGAAATGTCACGTGGATAATTCGCTAAATGCCATGCCGCGCGTTAATCACTGCCCGGAAAAATACCATTTCTCGTTTCTCATTCACTTCGTAGATTAGCCCAAGCCATTGTAGGTTAAATTTTAGACCGCGGCAGAGTTTTAAAATGTCATGTCTTCGGAAACAATCTATTATGATTATACGGGACTATTTTGTACGAATTATAATAATCATCGAAGGCAAATTTGATCGAAATACATACATATATTTGTATAATATCTACTTTTTTAGTGATTAAATTTAATATATAATTTTTATTAGAACATAAAACTTTTTCCTTGTCACTACGTGCGTTTTGAATTGCATAAATAATTGGGTTTTCAGTACACGTTTATTAATGTATACGTCGATCTTCGTTTCGTTTTCCGTTACATAACTCGCAATTTAGTATTTTCCTCGTCTCATTTGACGGATTATTTTAATACAATATTTACATATTTTTCCAAGTAAAAAATACACACACACACACACACACACACACACTAAAACGAGATATTTCTGAATCATTATTACATAATAGTGTTAAACGCCAAGAACAATTATTTAACGCAAATTTTAATTTAAAATTGACGCCGCGATATTAATAAACGAAGGTGCTCGAAGAAGATCGATTGAAAATTTAAATACTAGGGACTATCCGACGAATTAAAAAGGACGCAAATTGTAAATACAACCAAAATTCCTTTTTTTTATAGTTCATCTGCTATAAATCCGATTATAATATTATTATCGTTGTATCGGATCGACTTACCCGTCAGACGGAATATGGTTTGCGTATGGGAAAAATTTGACAGTTTTATCCATGCGCATATCGTGAAATCCGTGAGATTGTAAGACACGTCGTGAAACCGCAAATACTGAAATAAAAATACCGCGCGAAACAATTAATATTATTATTTGCTCTAATATTAGACGTTTATAAACATTGTTTATGTATTTGATATTTCGTCGTCGAGAACACTACGACAACACTGTCGTAATGAAAAATTATTTATCATTAGTGTTATGGGTAATGCTTAATATCAAAACACCATCAGATGATCAAACTCGACATTAGAGCAGAAAGAGTGTGGCTGAGGATTTTTAACCGTACTTATTAATTAAATTTAATCAAGACATAAGTATTACGAATATTGATTGAAATGGAACGAACGATGATTTTTTTTTAGTAAATACGTCTTGTAGACGGAACACAATGTCGTAATATCGAATAAATCGTCGAAAAATGTGTCAATTAAGACGGTTTCTTGAGGCGATATTTCTGGGACGGACGAACGTACGACGAACATATATAATAGTAAGTGAAAAAAGATTAAAATAATCACGATACGATATTTGACACATTACGACGAGGTTAGGTCACCTACAATATTCCCGCGTAATGTTACGTACGCGCGCGAGTGTAAATCTATTACCTGCACGGATCGGTTAATTCTATTGAATTTTGTTTGAACCACGCCAGGTTTTTACTTTCGGTTTTTATTCATTTCGATTACGATTCATTGTCACCGTTTTGTACTTGGGCGGTGGGTAAATAATAACAACGATAATAGTACAATACCTAAAACGTTAAATCATTATAGACGGCGTCACGGGTTTTTGGGCACACGGCCGTCGTTGTCACATATTATTTTTGTCGGCCCTGTTGAGAGGAAAAAATATTCATCGTACGATCAACTACGTGTTTTATTATTATTATTATTATTATCAGATAGGTGTTGTGTATAGATCATATATCAATGGCGTTTTGAACCCACGCTATTTGTTCCGCATGTTTTTACTGGCCGACGTTCGTTTAATATATTAGAAGTTTTCACGTGATTGTCGCGAAACAATTAACAATCGTCTAAAAAATATTTTTAACACGGCGCGTTGTTGGCACTATACCTGCCATGATTAATTACGTCACGAATGCGATCGAGTACGACGAAACGTGTACAACATAACGGACGTCGCGAACAATCGTGAAACCGAAAACCGACGCGTATCGCACGTATATGTCGTCTCCCACGTTCGTTTTCGTGTTGACTTTGAGCGGTGGCTTATGTGTTATCACGGGAACATTACACTCTGCCAAATCTGGACTTTTACGAGGGACTTCACTCGGTGGCCATATCGGTCGAATTTATATTTGTCACGAAATTTATTTCGCCACGAGATTTTCCGTCCTTTGTATTTCGACCAAACACGGAGTAGGTTTTCCTATCCACTTTGGCATGAATAAGTCGATTCTCGAGCGAGGTCCCGTACCACGTATTTTAGTGGGACACCCCATTATTCGAAATAACGCGTTAAAATAATAGATTCTTTCCAACGAAAATCGACTGCACATGACGTAAGTACGTACATTTCAATGCTCTATCCCTGACGATCGACGACTTCCCATCGCGTCTGTTTACAATCTCGAACTTCTTATTAATTTTCGTGACGGGAGCGTATCGAATAAAAATGCTTTATTATAATCATGACTGAAAATCGTTTTGTTTGTATTCGTGTGCACGTTAATAATTTAATAAGCGTCACACGCTCGGCGATATATTATCGTGAAATTATAGTTTTAACGTATTAGATTCGTTTTTAAAAACATTAATTTGACGGCGATAAAAATAACTCGCACGCAGATTCGAGTAATATCCATAACATTAATACACTGCACATTGGCACTCGAAAATCGTTTGGCGTTCAAATATAAATAAATGACGTGGTGTGTACTTTTATAAAGCGGCGTACGCGCGTGTCTACTAAATTCATATTCCGTGACGGTGTATGTGCAACGAACGATTATAATTTCTGTTTTTACGAAACCACCCACAACGTTTCCGATTAATTACGAGGTGAATAAAAATAACGAAAAAAATTACAATCGTTTTTAAGGCGTTGACGCTAAATGCGTCTTTGGGAAGAGGACGAAACGGTAGAATCTAGTGTGACGGGAATCGCTACGATTTTAGAACGGGATTTGTGTTTTATTCGTGCGTAATACGATTTTTATTCCGAACGGACCGTGCGGCAGTTGGGTTCTCTAAATAAATTAAACTATCCACGATTCGAAAACGGCGACGAAAAAATGTAATTCCGTCAGTAGGCGGGGCGCGGTGATGCGCATACCGAGAAATACACGGTAGACGACAAATCTATGTCGATTAATAATTGGTCGAGGAATTTCTAGTTTTATTAAAAAATATCTTTCGAATGACGTAAGCGCGTGAAAACGAGGAGAACATTTATTTTTAAACGTGAAATACGGTGTTCCGAGTTTCAGATATTTGTATATACGTATTTATAATTGGTATAAATAGTGTTTCGATGCTGTTTTATCGGAAAGTTCATCGAGAACAAAGAACAATTGTTTATTTTGTATATTTGATCTCGTTCCAATACAGTCGTACTCGTATAGTCGTTGTACCGTAGGTCGTAAACTATTGTTGGGTCGTAAATAATATATTTCCCTTCGGTAAAGAATAATATTTTTATTCGGACCCGTAATAAAAGCGAGCCATTATTTGTTTTCTTAACGATACGCAATAATTATGTTACGCGCGTAATAAAAATATTAAAAAGTCGGTTCGAATTTATGCGATTTGAAATGTACCAACTACGAACTAGGGCGTGTGTTTGATTCGTGAAATGCGTAAAACGAATCGTGTAAAACTATTTTAACGCGAACGAGCGATTATTTTGTAACGCGCGCGCGGGTCAATTCAAACGTTTTATCGGACGGCCGTGAAAAACAACGTGTCGGTGGCATAACGAAATCGACGAAACGGAAAAAACAAAACGGTTTCGTTTATTATCGCGGAACAACAATTATTATCGCGTTGTGTTTTCCGGCAATATTACTACCAGTGGTCGCCTCAAAAAGCCCGAAAAACGTAATATATCGCGATAGGAGGCGATTAAAACAATCGATCCAATGGACCCTTCTGGAAAACCGATACTCAATATATACGCCCGTACGTTAATTGTCGTTGAACATTAACGGAACGTGTCGTGTACGTTTTGAACGAAAAAATACCGTCCGGACGATATGTCTTTAAAAATCGCGCGCTATTTTCGTCGTTTTAGACGGCCGCGTTTTATCCGGACGATTCGTAAACTTGTTGACCGACGCGTCAAAAGCGAATTTCTCGTACGTATCGCTAGAAGTTGCTGACGAAAAGAACGACACAACCTTAGGAATCAATATCCGATACGTTTTTCCGGACGTCGGCGACCGGCATTCCGAGGACCACGTGGCCAGTCGAATCGACGATTACAAAATACCGCCTTACTTGGATCGTGTCGTCGGCGCTCATTCGCACTTCGGACGCGGCCAGACCGCGCGCCGGATCGGCGGCCGTAAGTTTCGCCGCTGCCAAGTACACCAAAATGAACAGCACCGACTCGTTCATGGTATTACTGTGGTCACGTAGCTCGCGCTCGTACGTGTCGTCGTGCGGCCCGTCGTCGCGCACTATCTGCACTGTTCCCGACCAAGTCGGCAGAGACTTTAACGGCGCGGCTGTACGCGTAATGCTAACGTATATTCCACACCCATTCGAAATCACATACACACGTTGGTGTATTATGAAACGCGCGATATCGCGTTATTAAATAATATTGCGCGTTTTGGTGGGCACTATTACGATTTCCTCACCGGTCGGCCCGCGTATACGTTTAATACACGTATATAATATAACACCTATTATATATTATACTGTAGTGGCGTATCTGATCGCTTCGCGACCGAAGTGAAAGTGCGCGTTCGCGTGCGAGTTTCGATTTTTTCTCTCTTTTCCCGCGCGCGCTCGCGCTCGTGCGGTTGTAATACGGTACGTCGATTCGAACGCCGTGTACCTTGTGTACTTCCGGACACCTTTCTCGAAGCGTTCCCATACGCACGTCAGCTTGCGGCCTGTCCACCAAGCACAGCAACGACCCCGAAAATCTAACCGTTTAGGTTAGGCACCATCTAACCCTAACCCCGTCAATTGTCTAGTTTTCCGTCCCGCGTTCTTTTATTCCGTACGTTGTCGGACGTTGTAGAATGTGCATGATCGGTACTCGAGAATTAACGTCACTATTAAGGGCGGCCATTGTTTTCTTAAGCGTAGTTCGGACTTCATCGGCGCCAAGAGATCTCGAACAAACACAACACGCGCTTCACCCATACGGGAGACGAGACGCCGAACGAATTATTTTCGATCTCCCGACGCGAATTACTCGAGCCATATACGCAGCGGCGTGTTTTTCAAACGCGAAACGAATATAGAATTTTTTTTCAGGTCGGTTTTGAACACGTCGCGCGGTACGGAACGAAAGACAAATCATGTTTGTGTATAGGCTAAGTAGTATATAGAGACTTTTGCGACTGTAATTCGTACGTAAAATCGACGCAATCACGACCTTAGTCGTAAGTCGTTAATCAAAACACGACGATATCGTTCTACTGAATCTAATACACACACACACACACCACTATCTATTATACTATAGCTGACCGTTAGGCTATATAAATCCGCATTACGTTATACCACAAATCAAAACTTTAACAAATAAGTACACGTATTATAATTAATTTTTTCATGATCACAATCGAGTAACATAATATTTCAGAATGTCTAGTGAATTTTCCTAATAATTACATTATACATTTTTTTCCATCCTATTATCATTCGTATAGCTTTGCATTTATAATATTTAAAACATAATTAACCGTTTATTTAAATTGTTTTAAAGAAAAAGAACTAAACAAATAATTACCATATTTTAAAATTATACGAGAATTAACTTAATAAAAATAGTGTTCATATTAATTTATTTAAAAATGTAAGTATTGCAATTCATATAATATATATTCGAGTAGATACAAGTAATTAATTTTAAATAGTATGACAAATTTGGCACTGTGTTTATTTTGTGTACTATAAGTCGGGCTTAAGCGTTCAGAAATATATTTTGAGTTGTTCGCCGTTTACCATTTTCTTAAATAATCAATAATTTTTTACACACGAAATCATCTATTTATAATTAATATAAGTTTTTTCTATTTAATAAGCTCACGTATTATATATAAACAAATATATTTGTTTATATTTTATTTTTACGCAATATAATACATAAATATTCTTTGGAATATGTTATGTATTTTAAAATTTTGTTGCATAAAATAAAAAATAAATACCGTTAGTTAATTAATTTTTTATTTTGTAATAATTCTTTGAAAATTAGATTTTTATATAATAAAGTTATTTATATTAACGATAATTACGTGATATTTGTAATTAACGCGAGAATGCGTAGAGTTGTTTTTTGAAGAAAAAATTGTTAATAGTATGAAGAAACGGTTATTATATTATAATATCACAATACATAGTAATTGTATGTTTTTTGTTTGAAACTGGAATATAAAATACTATAAACTGTAGGTTATATTTTGAAATTTGTTTTATATATTAATTGGAAAAGTATTTCAAGTAATATGTATATATGTGTACGTATATATTAAGCAATAAACCTTATTCGATAAGCTTTTACAATTTTTTTCGATTATGTACTTGAGTAATATTTTAAACACTCTTCAAAATCGGATTTTTATAACATGGAATTTCCGATTTACGGTCATTTTGTTCGTTTGTAGTTTTATATGTATATAATATAATACTTCTATATATGCATACTGGGGATAGTTGCAGGTCTTCGGATAAAATTAAAAAAAAAGAATCAAATAAAATCGATGTAATCCCAAACAGCAACGTTAATTTAATAACGTAAACGTCGTTCGATATTGTATAGTCCGTTGTGTTCGTCATGGCTAACAGTCGTTTGGAAAACAAAGAAAAAAATGTAAGTACAAAACAGGCAAATAATATTGTAATTTCAATAATTCCGCTAGACTTCCGGCGCCTATAATAAGAATTTATTTCAGCTACACGCGTCATAGTAGTATAGGCTTGGGTGAAATAATTTTAATCACCTGTGTTCGGAGTAAATCCCTCGTTTAATTAGTTTTGTTTCTATTAAAGGTGTTTTCGTTTTGTGTGTACACGCACTTGGTTATACAAATGAATTAGTATTTAGAATATTTTCTCGAATAATTTTTTTTAAAAATAGGTATGTATATTCTATATCATTATAATATCGTAATATTCTAAAAGAATCCCACAATCGCGAGGCTGTTTGCCAGAAATCTATACTGAAAGTGTAAAAATATTTTTATCATTTTTTTTCTCCGTATTCTTTTTTTTATCATTTAGTATTACGGTATTAAAAGTATATACTTCGTACAAAGTGTCTTAGCCAATACACTAGGCCTTTTATTTTAACAAATAATGCCAAACGTTCAGTTGACCCAACGAATAAAATGAGCAGTTAAAATATTATAAAATCATATTTATATGTTTTGAGTTATTGTAAAATATTATTGGACAATTTTATCATCTCACTCAACCGGTGGCTAATATGTGGAGTAGGAGGGATGATTCTTTGAAAAAGAACTCTAAAATACCCATTTCGTTACGTCTAATTAATAGGTACTTTATAATAATTTTTATTAAAAGATATTTTCGTCAGTTGCGTATTGTGTTTAAATATTCAATTTATTGTTTTATATAATGTTTACCCGTATTTAAGTAATTTTGTAAAACAAAATATGGTTAAATTGGTTTAAAAAATGACGTTACTTTCTATAAATTTCGTGTAATAGTCTCAATATTGTAATACACAATTATTATTTTCATTTTTTAAATTATTATATGTATATTGTTATCGAAGTATTTTTGAATATCGTATCACAAAAACAGCCTATAGTTTTGTATGTATATTATGTTAGTTTTACTTAATGCAAATATCCATTCACAAAAATAAAATGACGTACGTTTCGAAAAAAACGATAACCGACGGGCGAGTAGTAGTATATTTTTAAAGTAAAACATTTTAGTGTATTTATCTGATAAAGATGAATGGTTCCGTGGTTACTATTCATTTTCTAAAATTACATCGATAAATACAATAGTAACACAATTAGAACAACTATATTTTCATTGAGAATAATCTTAACTGTTTGGATTCAATTGAAAGAAAGAATGTGAGTTACACGCTACAAACATACACACGCACATGCGCGCATGTGCACACACACACACACATACACGCAGAGAATTTTGGCAGGCAACACCAAATTCAATGGAATTTAGGCCAAAAACAAGTCGGGAAACAAATTTAAAATTAAAAAAAAACACATGTTTTTTTTAAACATGATTAATAAATATCACGCGAGTGTAATCCAATATAAAATGTATACCTTATATTTACGAAGTAGAACGTATATTTTATAAAATAAGTCGACAATACGTCGTAATATTATAAGCTCACTTTAAAATCGTGGACGTATAAGAAAGACATTATAACCGTGGGGCTCGAAAATAATTGTTTTTGAGAATTTGAAGTTACGCGTCTAAAATTGGGCAAGTATTTATGTAGCATGTTAATCAAACTGAGGTGGGATCGTTAATTATTGACGAGGCAGTGAATTTAATGTATTTGCGCGTTTCGTTTGCTGCACCGTTTTAGAAAAATGGATTCGACCAAAATTTGTTTTGTCTTATTTATAGTTTAAGTACGCAACTTAATTTGGTATATTTTTGCGTATTTAACGATTTAGGTTGTATAAATGCAAGTTATCACGATTTTTTAATATTAACGCTTTTTTCTTAATATTCATATTATTTCGGTCAATTTATTCTAAATTGGTTTAAATGATTTTGTTTATAATATGCCTTTTATAGTTTAAATATATCGACTAAACTATCCTATTTTTAATCGGGGATTTAACTTAAATTGTTATCCGATAATAAAATGTATATTATTCTAATACTAACGAGTTCGTTATCCGTACATAAATTTGCAATCTTAGATAAAATAGGTACCTATTATAATAAAAACTTGGTCACGTAGTTGTTCGTGACACGTTGTTCGTTGCAGTGCGTAATTGTTTTCGTTCGTTTTAATATTCAATTAGTCAACTAACATAATTTTAAAATGCCAAATTAAAAGTAAATAACACCCGGCCATTTACAAAGTTAAGTTGCTAAATTTAGAACGAAAATATTTTCTACGGATAACGAAATTTTATCTCACGAAATACGTAATACGAATATTTTACGTGAAAAACGTTTTTCTGTCACCTAGCATATCACAACAGGAAAACATACTTAAAGTGGTTAAATGTGCGAACAATCGGAAAATTAAGTATATAAATAAAGAATTTTTGTTGTAAATCACTTTTAATTATTAATTTAAAATTAATTAATTAATTAAAATTAACTAAAAAAAAATTTTTTTAGCGCGTATTTTTGCATATTTCGGAACTCTTTAGTGCATATTTCTAAGTATATTTTGCCTTTTTTTAGTGCACGAATACACGCATATTTTGCACTTTTCTAATGTATTAAATTCATAATTCTGATTATTAAGTATGTTACGTGCCTATAAAATTCGCATAACAATAGCAAAAAGGTAATAGGAGTTTCGAAAAGAGGTGGCCATTTTAATAGAAGGATAATCACTTCAAGCGATTTCTTACAGCGCTGTGTATTAACGTTTCGTTTATTGTTTCGGGCGATTGGTATAGGACGAAGTCGACTTGGACGAAATTTTGCCAATCATCGGCGAGTTCGGTCGCTACCAAAAGTTACTGTTGTGGCTTGTCTGTTTGCCAGCGTGTATACCTTGTGGTTTCGGAGCGTTCAATCAACTGTTCATGTCGGATGTCCCGTCGTATTGGTGCTCGGAACCGCAACTGTCTAATTTCACGTCCGAACAGAGGAGACGGATTTACGAACGAGTATGTAAATATAACGATAATTGGATACGTATATTTGTGCGATACTGTGAGAAATTTAGAATGTTGTTGGCAATATCACTCTCCTGTACCCATGGACGGTCGTAGGTAAAAAAACACTTTCCAATAAATTGTTTATACCAACGTGTATTTGTTTATGTCTCCGTAACTATTACGGTTACGTACACGATATTCGAAAACGGATATACGTTCCGTTGGTTTCAATATGTTCATTAAACGAACTCGAAACGAGTTTGAAAACATAATAAAAATCATTATCCCGCGCGCTTCCACTGAAACTGGGTGCGTTTATTTATATGTACGTCTTTCGCACACTTGTTTTTCGTCGGGGTACGTGTACGTATTGCGACACAACGGATTTGCGAACGTGCGCGTACCCGTGCGTACGGTATTTATTTTCGAAGAAAATAAATAAGCGTATTATTATTCGATCACAGCTTGAATTGGCATACATAAACGTCGTACGTTTCGTTTCGATACTAACGAAATCCATTGTTCGGGCTTGTAAAGAAATAGGCGCGAATCTCTCGGCGAGTTTCTCTTAATATATATTTGTCCGGTGGGTGACCGCTTTGGAACACGTCCGGAGACTAGGCGTATTATCGTCTACCTAATATCGCGGTCGTGATGAAACGTCGAGTCGGTATTGAATATTCAGTAAGAAATTTGTTGGGCAACTAACGAATATCCGGTAACATTCGGAGCGTAGTTGGGATTTTTCGTACGGGTTTCAAGGTCCTTGGGACGCGTGACGACCAATGATCGTCGCGGAGTAGCGTCGATTAAAATTTTAACATCGAACGTTCGTTGATAGTATTGAAATGGCTGTACCCGAGGAAATGTGCAAACAAGTACGGGTAAGTTGCTCGTGGTTAGGTAAACAATTATTATGCAATTTTTAGGACCCCGAGTGACGAAACGAAAACGAAAATAGACTGAACTCGATGCATAAAACACGGCCAAGTGTATCCGTAATCGGACGGGTGTTTCGTTTCATGCGTTTTTGATCGAATTGCGCAGTCAGTTTTTTAGTACGTGCGCGTATTGTTTCAGAGTAACGTTACGCGAGTGAGAAACGGATGTATGCGGTACGCGATTAACTGGACGGACGTTTTGTTGTCCTCCGAAGCCAACGGAGACTTGGAGCGGTTAGTGAATGGTAGTTGGCCATTGGAGAAATGCGACGATTGGGAGTACGACACTAGCCTTGTGCAGTCTTCGATCGTGATCGACGTGAGTAAACAAAACGGGTGGCACCATGTTTACGGTGTACCATGTTTACCATGTATGTATCGTTTCGTCGTCTAGCCATATATCGGGCGCACAATACGATATTTAAATCAGAGACGACGAGGAAAAACAATAGTGTTACGCAATAATGTAACCGCCTCGTATAAAAAATTATATATAATTACATATTTTTAGAAAGTGATTTATTACGCGTATATCGCGTGCGACATTTTAAAATAACTATGGGCGAGTTACGATTCTATAAAATAGTAATAAATTGTTTACAGTTTATGGGATTTTTTAAAAAAGATCTTTAAATCCGTATAATGTAAGTGAAATTGTTCGTCAATAACTTGACGTAAAACGTTTGTACGAAGGATGATCGAAGACTCGCGTTATTATTAAAAAAAAAAAACAATCGCGTCTTAACGACGTTGTTTTGAGAATTCGCGTGGGAAATTTCAGTGATCGACCGAAATTTAATTTAATAAACGTCAATAATGACGTGAAATGTAAAACGTAAGTTATTCAAAAAACTTCACTACGAGCGTCGACGAAGAGAAATTATTGACTCGACAGGTCTCTGGCACAAGGTCGTTCCCATCAAACGAGCTAGTACAATAGTTAAAAATAACATTTCCCTGTATTTATATAGTTATGTTTACTTAGTTTTGAAGTTGCTCGCACTTACTTATCCTTTGTACGTAATATTCGTATCGTGTACATACGATGTACCGTTATATTGATATTGTGTACGTGTTACACGATAAACGGAATTCATTAAGTTATGTAAATGTAGTATTGTTATTTCGGGTTGTGTATGAAACGAAAAATGTATTTGTGGTTTGACAACGACGCGTTATTATTTTCTCCGCGAACTATTTTTCGTGTAGGAGGATGATCACGACACGCGTTACGTTCGGTAAAAAATTGTATCTAGTCGATACTTTATATGAAGCGTTTTACCACCGGGTAGTGTGTTTTAACTGTAATAGGATAATCGATCCGAAAACATGGCGGTGAAAACGCCGGTAATGTTGTCGACGTATTCGTTTCGGTGGTCGTACATTTTAAGTGCCAGAAACGAAATGCAAAAGCTTCGACGCGTACAATGTTCGGCGCGTTCTTTTAATGATAATGGACCGCTATAGCGCGACTCGATTTACGAATGTCATTCGGTTTCAAGTTCGACATGACCGTAAAACTCTATACGTCTGCGCCAAAGCGTCCACACTTGAACCGACATTCACGGCCGTTACCTTTTCGCTTTTATCACCATTGTAATATAATACGGGTTATTGTACAGTAATCGTTGGTCACGTTATTTTCTGCTTCAACCGAATAACGACCGCCGAGGTTCGTGTAATTTACCGCCTTTGCCTCCGAGACACGATCGTAAAAACCAATTTTAACGGCTCGAAAATCAATAATTTTCGAGTGCGTGCGTACAGGATAATAATAATTATTTTCGCCGTCACGCGTAACACAATATCGCGGTACGACAACGTTAGCGAATAGTTAGGTACGCACATCGTCGCGGTGACAGATTGTTTTTACTGACCGCCAAACAACGGCGATAAAATACGACGAATTTATCAATTGATTACGACCGGCGCTATTATGTCTTTAAATTCGAACTCGCCGAATAAATAATAATTATTATTATCACCCGTATGTTGTTTAATGTTATTGGGCCGTGCGACGTTTGTGGGAGAATGAGTTAATTAGCTTTCTTCTCGCGTGAAGAAGAAACAGCGCGTACCGCGATATTAGTCATTTTATTGATATACATGTACGTGTGTATGTACTGATAATTCACAGACGTGTATATAGATATGAATTACGTAAATATTAAGAAAATTTTATTACGAAATTTGAATATTTTCGTTTCGTACTTTGGTTGAAACGATTTTTGTTAAGTAAAACGAATAAAACGACGAGTCATTAACTGGTCGGTAATTTGAATACACGACGATAAAATAATCGAAACTATCGTGGAAACTACGTTTATTAGACATTTTTATTTTTCATAAATTTAGTCACGTTTATCATTAGGTTTGAGACGCGTTCGGTTGTTTGTTTAACGAAAAATTAAAGGGAAAGTGTCAAAACACAACGCAGAACGTCAGTGATTTCATGTTCACGATAAAGTGCAGTCTGTACGAATACTCCCCGCGTTATATTACGGTCTCAAAACGAAACGGAACAACGTAACATGTCGCCGATTTTTTTCAAACGCTCGCTCGCGTATATGTTTGTCAAGCGGTAATTCACGTTAAAGTTTGGTTTATCATTGCGATTCGGTGTCCGTGTGTTTTCGATACGCGAAAATCTTAGTCGTTTACCGGAACGCTTTTCCGCGGGCGGTCGTCGACTGTACGGCGCATTGGATAGGTAATTCAGGTACAGTGGTGAGCTACGAGTCCATCGACTTGCAAGCCTACGCCATCATAGGAGTAGTTCTATCAATAAATTATTATTGCGTCGAATTTATCGCGTGAAAAAAGGTAACGAGCCGCGGATGCCACGAGTGTTCGTTCGAGCGGATCACATGATGATGACCGGCTGTTTGTTAGGGTCGTATTGTAGTTTCGGGAATTCGAAAGCGCCGATAATCGTTGTGGTCCAGTCAAACTTTCATTCATGTAGGTAGTGTGTGTTCATGTTGACGGTCGTTTTTTATTGGTGCCTTATCATCGGTTGGTCCGGCATATTAATCGGGATACCAACAAATTAATCTAGCGAATTTAATAAACTTAATTCGCGTGACTTATGGTAGTTTGTCCGATTTGTTTTTTTATTGTTATTGTTTTGTTCCTGTTTTTTTACGATACAGCGTAAAAATGCGACTACACAACGTGAAACGAAATACTTATTAAAAATAAATCGTATCGATCAAACTGTAAAATATGCGAATAATCGCTGGTCAGCACATCAATATCCAAAAGGTTAGGTTGAAAGATTTCGTGTGGGAATTATTAACCTACTAACAATATTTATTAACCACGTACGTTGATTTAAGCGCTTTATTTCCTGTTAAAAGTTTAAACCGTCCATGACGTTCAATACGCGTATTTTTTTACAAAACGCGACTAAATGCTGTTAAAAAATACGCTTTTAGAAGCGATATATGTGTGTATGCATATAAACGTCGTACGAATATTCGATAGAAATTAAACGAAAAATTGGTGTCTACACGACCATTGTTTTCTCTCTTATGCGTATTCGTTCGAGTAAAGATTCGATTGGAATTTATTTAGCGTCGTAAAAATATTGCCACGATGAATTCATAAAATATATTTTTGTCAGTTTAATTTGGTCTGCGAACATGATATATATCCTACAATCGGATTGGCGGCATTAAACTTGGGAGGACCAGTCGGAGTGTACTTTTTCGGAGCTTTAAACGATAGGTAAGCGCGAGACGAAAAGTTTAAACCGTTCGTATCGAAACGTTATCCAATTTTCCACTTTCAGGATTGGAAGACGAAAATCGTATTTTCTGTGTTTGGCTACGTTAATTGCCGGCAGCTTATTAACGGCTACCTCAATCAATTTTTGGTGGTGGGCTATTTCTCGAGTAATTGTCGGTTTGACAATCCCCGCTGTTTATCAAATTCCGTTCATCATATGTAAGTACGAATTTGTTAATTGTTTTTACTAATAAACGTACGAATTATGATTCGACTGACGTAATATCATGCAAAGGGGTCACAAGTGGGTGGACTACAGTCACAATACACGTAACCGTAATCATTTATAAAAATCTCCGATTTTCGGATAACTCAATTACGCAGGTTTTAGTCGACAATTTTTTTTAACCTTTGTTCTTTAATAAAATTCGTATTCCACGATTTAAACGTGTAGCGTAATACGTTACTTAAAATAACGCGGTTTATAATTGGCGTAATTATTAAAAAATATTTCGTTCTAGAAAGGAAATAATTAATTTTTGATTAACGCGGTTGGTCTTTCCCGTTTAGCCCTCGAACTCGTCGGACCTAACTACAGGTCGTTCATCACTGTCATGACATGCATGTTTTATACACTGGGCTTGGTGCTATTATCCGGTGTTACGTATTATGTTCGCAATTGGGTGCATTTGGCGCTGGCGACGTCCGTCCCGTTTTCGCTCTACTTCGTTTACTGGTGGTAAGTATACGAATATTATTGTCACGTAGAACACGTATTACACACACATACACACACACACACATTGTACATGGATCCATATCACGTTATTATTATTAAATGTAACTGTGATTACACAAGTTTGGATAACTTTTCCTGAAATGGACACCTAAACTTGCAGAATTTGTTCCGTCACTCGGTTATCTCCACATAATGTAACTAGTTTTCTGCGTTTATTTCACGAACATTTTAATGTATTGTGTATTCGTTTAACGTTCGTCTTACTGTTAATGGTCGAATATGTTCTAAGAGTATTTATTATTTTATTTATTATTGTCGTTCGAGTTCAAGATAGTTCTCTTATTATTTTCAGTGAACTAAGTAACTCGTAAAGTATTTTAGTGGATTATTAACCCTACAAAAATTTGGGTTTTTTCGAATAGCGCGTATTTCTGAAACGATGTTTCCATCTTCGATGTTCGGAAATGACTGAATGGTTGGGAGCGTACATATTCCCTTATATAGAACGGGTGACGTCATCCACTGTTGAGTCATACATCAGCGATCGATGAGTCGTACCGACCATTATGGTTTTTGTATTAGTTAACTAACAGTTTTCGTAAATTATTTTGTAAACGATTCAAATTCCGACCTGACAGGTTGTTTTTGTTCCGCGATTTCATACAGTTTAGGACGTGTCGGTTTCGTGAAAAGTAATCCAGATCGACGCGGGGTGGGGGTGGTTTGGGTGGGAAAGGAACGTGGTAGCATTTTACCAAGTGTACGTAAACGTTGTTAATTTCCCGAATCATCTGATAAATATGGACGCGACATATACGCATACGAGAACCACACGGTATCTGCGCGGGATGGCCGATTTACATATTATTACACAGGTTCCTACCGGAATCACCCAGATGGCTGCTGGCCAAAGGCCGACAAGAAGAAGCGTTAAAAATACTCGAGACCTTAGCCAGGGTCAACGGGACCGTATTGCCAGACGGGGTAAAACGGAAACTCAAGGTGAACGCATAATAATATTTCATTTTCGTATTTCCGCTAAAAATATGACGACTATAGCGTTAACCCGTGCGCGTTATTACTGTTTCGCTTTCGCGTTAGAGTTTCGAGTGAATATCGCGACTATTCACGGTAATCCGACGTTTTACTGTTGTTCGGTTGTTCAACTTTTTGGATTATAGATCATTGTCGTTCACTTATTTGCCGTGTTTATTTCTCGCTGTAAACAAAAGCGACCGTAAGATCACGTCCGCTTTAGTGAAGTAGTAGTAGTAATAGTAATAATGACGGCCGTAGTATTTTTTCACGAAAATGTCGGTAAATTCGCAAAACTTGCGTTTTGTTTAGCCACTTAAAAGCGTTTTCACATTTTCGTTGAAATATTGATTTTAAAATTTGAGCGTACGCGTCCGTCGCATGTCGTTTGTTTTAGAATCAATACGCGGAGTAAAATTACGTAAATTGAAAAGTCGCAAAACGTTAACGTTTTCGTTAAATAACTACCGTTTTTTTTTCTCGATATTTATAAATTTTCGGTATAATACCTTAGGTAATTGCATTTGAAATCTTATCCAGTGTCCAACGATATACGGTCATCCGGTATAGACGAATTGGCGGAGCGTCTGTCTAATCGATTATGTTTAGTTAGTTATTAGTAAGACCGTTTAGTGTTTTAACGATTACGACATCGTGTTGGAGCTAATTTAATGTTGATTTTGTTGTGGCAGCAAAAAATGATGATGGAAAGGACGACGAGCGAGGAAGAACGTTTGAAGGAGGGACCCGGAGTGCTGGCTCTTTGTCGAACACCTAACATGCGTCTGAAAACAATCCTGATAACATTCAATTGGTTGGTCCGTCCGTCATATTCACGTTTAGAAAACGTTTTAAATTTTCGGGCGGTTTCAATTCTTTTTATATTCGTTAAATATAGTTCACGGGAGGCGTGCTTATATAATATAGTTACGTGTAATATTAAATTTTCTACAAAAGATTATTAAAAAGCTAAAAGAATACCATTCATATAAAGGAATATACTCTACTCGTTATATATATATTGGTACAGATAAATTTAAAATAAAATTATTTCGAATATTTCTCGCGATTTTCGTTTAAACTATACAAATATCTATCGTTTTCAAAATTGTCCGCGACCCGCCCAATAATAGTTCGCCGGAGGTTCACTCGTGGACACCTCCGACTACTCATAAAGTACACAGCAATATCCGCGTTGGCAAGGTCGAGTAAACGTTTGCACGCGCCTGGATTATTTTGTTTTGTTTTTAGGTTCGCTAACGATATGGTATACATCGGGCTGAGTTATTACGGCCCGTCGTTGGGGCAAAATCAATATTTGAGCTTTTTGCTGTCGTCCGTCGTGGAGATACCTAGCTGTTTTGTATGTTGGTTGCTAATGGACCGCTGGGGACGTAGGTGGCCTTTGTGTTTGGCCATGACGTTGAGCGGCATTAGTTGCATAATCACCGTTACCTTGCCGCCAGGTAAAACATAGTTCCTTGATAGGTGATTTTTACGGTATAATCGGCGTGGTTCGGCGTAAAATAGGGGCCCGTTGAATTTCTATCGGAACGTCCGGAAGGGCGACAAATTTAGACGAAATTCGAAGGTCCGTCGATTAATCAGGACACGTCGTACGCGTGTAAAACACGACGAATTCCCGTTTTATTACGCTGGTTATAAAGAAAACTTTAACGGGCAGTTTTAAGACCGGAAGAGTGCTATAAAAATAACCTTTTGTCCCGTTATATATATACACATTTATTTACGTTTATATTTTTAAACTTTGTGCATACGCGATACTAGGTGTTCATAATAGATTGGATCGGATTAAGTAGCCGCTAGTCTTATTTAACGTTATAGTTATCGTGATATCGGTATACACCAACTACAGTTCGATCGTGTAAAAATTATCCTTTTGCAATACGTTTGTAAAATTAATCGTCGATATTGTGAAACTATATTTCGTAGTTTTTCGACTAGCGTTATTTGCGTCGACCGTATTTTTTGCGATGAATCGCCTGATGTACGGAATTATCGAGTAATCCAATACACGATATCGGTAATGTCCATTAAGTATTCGCGAACAAAACGATTGTTCGATGTAAATAGCGTCGCTTCGTTTCATTCAAATCGTTCGGTACATGAAAAATTCGATTTTTTTTTCGTAAAAATTACGATTTTCCGTAACAACGAATTAAATCAGAAATTCGATACGTCCTCGGTACGTTTCGATATTAATAAATAAGCGGTAATTATCGTCGGGCAGGTCAAATATTATCGGTGCACCTGTTTTCGTTTTAAAAGATTACAAGCAAAACAATAGACGTATTAGCGTAATAGTAATCTTTATCTTCTATTATTTAATTCAAAATATACACGATTATTACTTATTTATGTTTGTACTATTTGGTATCTAAGTATATACAAAATATATGTGATATACACGGGTAGTGTGACGGTACAGTAAAAAATCGTAAAGTTAATAACACGACGATTATACTAATTCTAGGATTTCGGGAATCTTATAATAAACATACGTAATTATACGTTTATAGAACGCGGTTTTTTGGCATGGTTATCACACATCGGCGAAAAACAAAAGCATCATAAGAGATATTCGAAGAAAAGCCAAATAACGGGCGAAATATCGAAATTTGTATCCAAAATGGCGAACACGTTACACACACACACACACACACACACACACACATATATATATATATATACACATGTACTATGGATCCACATAAAAATGTAATCAAAATATACGAAAATTTCGAACGTGGCTTAAGCTTTGATTTCGATTCGTTGCTAACTTTTCGTTTTGTTTTTTGGTTTGGTTTAGCAAAAAATATCTAACGAACCCATCGTGATCGCGAATAATTAAATCAAATAATACTCGTGGCTGAGACGCAGTTTTCTATTTTTTCAATAGCGTTAATTCAAACACATAACACGTCGCGCTGCAATGTGCCGAGAATAGTAACTATAACCGTCCATGAGTATTTGTAGTTTTCACCGCTGGAGTGCATTGCACGTATTAACTGGGAAACGTAATATTAAAAACTGTGGCGTTTTCGTGGATTATTTTCGAAATTAAAATTACATGGATAGTTGTTTCTGGTACACTGTAACGAAGTCATGGTTACGGTCCCTACACGTATCCCATACGCGTAAATCGATACGGGAATAATTGGATTTTTATATTTTACCCGAGTGCACAGCAATTCATACGCTCGCCACGTACCGTATTATTGAATTTTACTGTTCCAGACGCTGTTATTTCTACGTTAGTGTTGTTCTTATTTTCCAAGTTCACCATATCGGCTTCATTTCTAATCATCTATCCGTTCGCCGGTGAATTGTACCCGACACCATTGCGCGGCGTCGGCATTGGCACTTCCGCGTACATAGCTGGCCTCGGATTGGTCTTGATACCGTTCATTAACTATTTGGTAAGTACGCGTATTCGTGTTTTGTGAACAGTGGTATAACTAGAAGGGATCGGAAAGTGCGATAGATACTTAAGGAGGGACGGACGGACGGTTTCGTGTCCTCAATACTTTTTTATAAAACGTAGAAAATACGCGTTAAAATGTTTTTCGCGTTAATTTTGATTTATTTTTTCAATAGGGCCGCGAGAATTTGGTATTGCCGTTATTGATAATGGGGGTGTTATCGGTAATCGGCGGAATCACCGGTCTCCGACTTCCGGAGACATTACATTACAAGATGCCGCAAACCGTCGAAGAAGGAGAAGAATTCGGAAAAAACTGGACAATGTCGGATTGTATTAATTGCGTACCGAAAAGGTGGGATAGGGTTTTTTTTTTAAATCGGCGTTCGTACCGTAAGGAATACTTACGATACAGTCACGCGGAAAGCAATGCGAATTGTACGACGCGTGTTGGATAGTCGGTTGACGAACGCTAAACGAAAAATTGGTTTATTTGACGAGAAATGTGTTTATAGACCTCCAGAGCATTCCAGTTCGTACGAGGACCTAACTGAAAAACTGGAAATGTCTCCTACAACCGAAACGACGGCACTTGCGTCAACGAGTGGCGTTCGGCCCAAATTTACTAGACAACAGAGCACTATGGAAACACCTCTGGATTCTTCGGGCGTAGTGAAGATGACTTGCTGGTTTTAATTCAATCCTATAGCTACGCCCAACGTATAGTTTCTCGGAATAATTTTATTTTTGTTACAAAACACATTTTTAATTGTAACGTAATTTCGACATAATATTTTAAACGTTAGTGATACAAAAATCTCGAAACCCGAATCGGGATACGAAGACATTGTCTATCAATCTATATAGCTGCTATTGTTAAATACGTTTAGTTGACATTATTACGCATAAATTAACATAAAACTGTTAAAATTAATCGTTATTATTATTTTTTTTTTTTGTTGAAATAAAGTTAGTAGGTATTTTGAATGTTATTATGATTATAATATGTTTATCGCAAGTGACTTTAATTATACAGTTAACGATTGAACGAACTGTATTAAAAGATATGGTTATTATAAGATAATATTTATAGCTTTAGTATACGTAGTCAACTAATATTATCTTGGTAAAATAATTAAATATCTTTGATGTTTATCTAGGTATTTCGAGTGAGCTCTAATATTCGCTACAAAGTAAATGATTCTATTTTTTGACTACATTTTGAATTTCATAGGCTTAGCACTTTCTAGCGATGAAATAAAAGTTACATGTAATGAACCTCCGCTGGCGTTTATTTCGGCGTTTTGGATAGGCAATTATGATACAGCGATGGATGGTTATTTACCGGTTCCTGATACGTGAATAGTGACAGGAACAGCAGTAGTAAAGAAATTTTTATTATTGTATTTCATTTCTGCGTTTGATATTTGAGCACTTATCGAAAGTTGTACAAAATGCGAGATACGCGTTTTGAGCAAGCTTACGGGTTTTACAGTCAAAAAAATTAAACCAGTTTGATTCGTCTAAATATATTTCGATACGTCTTTCGCGATGCGGAAAAAACTCGAACATTTTAACGCTATACTATAAAAAACCTAAACTTTAACTTGTAATAAGCGCATCATTTATAATTTACAGGGGTGGGCAAAAATAACAGTATAAAACGTTGTTACTAAAGAAACACATTAATTGCCCAAAAAAAAGACATTTCTCATGATAGTATGATAGCTTTATTCACCGAAGTCTCAAATACTTGGATGTATCTAATCGATAAGTATGTATTAAAACGTAAAACAACGTAAGAAACGAAGAAAAAATTATTATATTATTATATTTATAGTAATTATAAATGCGAAATATCGATAAAATTGCAATTAAATTTG
>JAIPRN010002871.1:0-25979 GCA_025469175.1 Geopemphigus sp. TES_GeoC_2020 | reverse complement strand
TATATATATTAATATTAATATTGATGTATACGATTACCATTAACGAACAAAAAAATCCGACGTATACAGAGTGTACTACAAAGGTTTTCTTTGTTAATTTAAAATAGCGGGGTAATAGACGATTTCGTTATACCTACCGCTTGAAATTAATACGTTTCAATACACTCCGTATACGTTTATTATATAAATCAATGGAAAATAATTTCTTATGGCACGAAAACAAATGAATGGATTGTACGGGTTTAGACGCATAATTAAATATTATATATATATATACCTCGCGTATTAAGATATATTTGATAATAAATCGATAACAATGAAAATTATTTAATATGGCCTTTCGGCAAAAAAGTTACACACATACACGTATATTAATATTACAGAATTTCGCTTTAAAAACAGCGAATTAAAAACGATAATCGACGTATGAATAAAACGAAATATATAACAATAGCGTAATAGATTGGATTTATGATTTTATCTTAATTTTGTTGTTTCGTGAGATTTGAAAGATTTTTCGTAATAGTATTAGCGTTATTTCGCGTACTGTAGTATATATATAATAGCTACATATACATCTAAAAATAAGAAAGTTTATGAAATTTTAAAAAGTAAAAAAAAACAAATTATTAAAATACGTGTTGGCGTTCTCCTTTACACAAACAAAAATATCAAAGAACGAATTCTTTTAGCGCTATAGACCGATAATATCGCCGTATTAAACTGTAATATACGTACCCCTGCGGCTATTCGCTTTTATACGCGTCGATCAATTTTTAATACGGTTCGTTAATTCGTTACAGCGAACGCGTACGCGTTAGAACAAAAAAAAATATTTTGATTGACCTAACGGAGTCGTTCTTGGGAGTTACATTTCGTTGCATGTACCGCCGATTTTCGGGAACATTTATCGCGTGTACGGCGAGAAGCTTCAAATGTAATATTCGTTAATTGTTCGCCAAAAAAAAAAAAAAAAAAAATATAGAAAACAAAAACACGGTAACTACGCCGTTTCTTCATTCGTAATATTACGATAAAAATCATTATCGGTTAACTGGAAATTAGCGTCGTACAACAATGGCCATAACGTAACGGATTTTAACGCGCTATAAAGGCATTCGATAAAGCCTACATTCTTTTTTTGTCGTAACCATACCACACGTACCATTTCGCACACCTGTCGTAAAGCGGTAGCGTACGTATATATATATGTGTGTGTGTACAAGAAGTACCCGCCTATGTTTTCCAGTGGCCGGAATGAAATTCTTTAGGAAATTCTATATGGTTACCGGTACATAATGTGTAATAGGTACACACCACCTACAATATACACGGTTGGCCGCTAACGTGACAAATTTGTCGATACCGACTATGGTAAAAACGCACGCTCCGTAGATTAGAAGCACGCACGCTTTAAGCGCGCGCAAAATCGCGTCCGGCTTTCGGAAATGCGCGCGCCGCGTTAGGCACGTTCCACCGGTTCGGGATACGAATCGGGAATTGCGCGGTACGAAATTTCGAATAAAAATATTTTCAAAAAGGCGCGCTATCGAATTATTTCCAAAGGATTTTCGGACGTGTTACATCCGCGTACGTAAATCGCATCGATAACGTTTTTGTTATTTCATTTCCCCTCGCGTAGGTTTTTTAACCTATCGGGATTATAAAAGCTTATATATTATACATACACACATATATACATACGCCGAGGAAAATTTTATAATTTTTTAAATAAACTTTAAACGTTATTAAGGTTTGTAAAAATTTAGCGATATATACACATATATATTACGTAGGATACGTAAAACAGTGTGGCGAAAAATAATTCGGGATGGTATTTCGAATACAGTTTAAATACGCTGAAATGTATGCGAATAATATTAGAGCGCTAATCAATTTTACGTTTCTAACGATTTCATCGTCCAAAAAAGAAAAAAATAACCACTAGTTTTCCATCGACCGTACAAAGTATATGATATAACGCCGTAATGTACTCGTGTAGGAGAACAAAATAAGAGTAATTATTTACGGGCGGTAAATGCTAAATGTTTAAATTGAAAAACCACTTTTAGATGAAATGGACGTGTTATTTGTGTGATGTGATATTTGACTTTTGGCGATTTTTTCAGCAATCGTCGACGAACGGTATTCGTAACGACATTTCGCGTAACTTTTCGAAACGTCGACGAATGTAAATAAACGAACACGTTTACTCGATAATACGAAATTCGTATTCGAAATACACCTAGTCGAACATTCGCGAGATGAAAGAACACATTTACCGTATATTAATAATCTACGGTTTTTAATACGTATTTATTTCAATATTTACATAACGCGCGTTTACCCTAAAGCTAAGAAAGTGTTAACGGGCAACGATTCGCCGATCGAATTATTATTGGCGTTCGACCGTGCGCGTCACGGTAAGTGTTATTAAACGGCGGTGTAATACGCAATCACGTTGTCGTCCCGTGCGCCGTAAATTGCGGCACGCCAGTAATGACGCCGTCGGAAACGTAAACCGAAACGCGGCGTGGGCTTTTCGCCGGCCCGTCCGTCCAACGGGTCGTTCGTTGGTTGTGGAACGGGGCGACCGTCCGCGACGGGACGAACGCCGGCCGAACGATAAACATCGGCGTACCGTTCGTATACTGTAAACACGCGTAAATCTTCGTCGTCGCGGCGGGCTACTACCGCACGCGCGCGTATATAAACTTGCGCGTGCATCTCGCGCGTTTTCAATGGACCGCGCGTTTCTGAACGAAGAAAGTGACCCCGGGGACGACGACGCTTTCCGAGATAATAACGTACGTGTAAATCGTATACCGGCGTAAGAGCCCCCGCGGTGGCTTCGCGCGCGTTCCTATATATATATGTGTGTAGTGTGTATACCACGAGTCGACCATTGGCGATTAAAAAAAAAAAAAAACGCGCGCTAACACGCATTCCTTCCTAATCGTAAAACGTATAGAGAAAAAACGCGCGTGTATCGATAGGTACAACTTCGCGCGGCTATTGTATATAAATACGCCCGACAATCCGTACGATAAACCGTCGCGGTACGAACCATCTACCCGATGAGGTGGAAGTATTTGGGGGGGGAGGGATGTTAAACGAGAAAACGCGATAATTGTTTTCCGTTCGTGGGCGATTTTCGCGTACGGAATACGTACACGAAAACCGGCACGCGCGTTTCGGATCGGAAAATATTTCGTTTCTCTGGTCGATCAACGTTTTCGTCGGTTTTTTTATTTTCGCGCACGTTACACTCCGGTACGTTTTCTTTTTTTAAGAACGTTCGTAACGCCGCCGTGCAGAAGAACACTATCGAAAATCACGCACCCAAGCCAACAAATGTCCCATAAATAATCGAATATCGTTGTCGGGTGTACGTATCGACGGTAGATAATATTTCTACTCGTTTTTCGATCGTTCCTTTTCGCCTAAACAACGTTTACGTTTTACCGAATTCGATTCGAAATAACTATTAACGTTTTACGATTTATATGTAATTACGTATATATACTATTTTTTTTAACCCGTGTTTATTTTTTAAATATTCGCGCCAATACGATGTTTTTGGCCCGAGTTTGCCGAGCGATATTTTTTTCTACATTATCTCGGACGATTACGTAAAACTTTATACGTATCCGCTTTGCGTTCGCCGATGTTACTCTATTAAATATTAGTTTTTTCGTCTTCGTTACTCCGTCCTTTTGAACGTGTATTTCAACAAAACGTGTCTTTAGGGCATTGACGATTACTCTTTAACACGACACGGTGTAACGGAGATAAATTCGGATAAATTTCAAACGACACCTTGGGGTTCGTACGGAATTACCGTATCATCGAACATATCGTACTAAATAGTTTAAAATTCCGAATCAATATCTGCGAATCCATATCGGCTAGTATATATGTATTCCGATCTTGTGTCACTAATGTGTGACTTCTTTTTCGGGTAATATAGCTGTCGTTTTTCTTTTCTCTAATAACGTACGCTTATTTCACTTTATAGTACAAATTGTATATTTGCTTATAACGAATCGAAAAAAAAATACGTATTCCGAAAAACTTCGCGTCCAGTGAAATTGTGTTCGACTTCGATCGAGAGATTCAAGAGCGTTTTCGGAACCCGAGTATAAATTTGATAAAAATCGCGCGTAAAAGCGAAAATAACGATAAGCGCGTGCGTAAACAATCGTCACGATTTAAGACGGGTACGGTAGAAGCGAACGGTTTAGTTCGCCTTATTTATATACGCGCACGTAATTTCGTTCAACTCGTACGGTTTGTCGCTGGCACCTCACGTCGGGTACTGTTATATTATTACACAATTTGAAAACGGCGTATATACGCTAAAAAAATATATATATAAAGACTCGAGGAATCCATCGTGATACGAACTACGGTGTATACATATATATTCAGGAAAATCGATGAAAAACGTGCATTATATTGTATGCCCGGACACCCAAAGAAACGGGACGATCGTATTTTTTTTACGTACCTGTACATACATTTTCAACCGCGGCTTGTCCGTCACGTGTACCGGCCCGGAGACGTGTGTACAATATAACGTTCATATATATATTAGGATGATATTACAATGGAGAGAAAAATACGGTGAATGGTGTAAAACACGGCCTCGGGGCGACGGGCATTTAGACGATATTAAAATCTGTTTAGATCGCCCGTACGCGTGCAAGTATAGATCACGTCGCCACAAAAATTGGATTCTTTTGTTTCGAGTACTAGTCGGACGTGTATATATAATCTTATAGTTCGTTCGATAATAATTGGAAAATATCCCGGACGTCTGGAAGTGGGAGATGGCTGGGTGTAACGCGGTCTCTTCTCGTCCTATTTAGTATAATGTACGGACAAAGACGCCAAGGACCGAGATGTCGAACGTCAACTCGGGCCGGTTCACCGTCGTTAGGCCACCGTATGTGTACGATTAACAACGGCGAGAAACGGCGGCCGGAGTACGCCGCGCTAAATTCACTGTCGCCGGCCGGGCGCGTTCCCGGAAAAATTTCGTAAATAGCCCGGGGGGGGGAGGCCTCCCGTCGTTCGATTTTTGTATTATAGTCGACGAGAACGACGATGGGAAAAAAAACGAACGTTTTAATTGCGACGTTAATAAAACAAAAAAACCGTTATACGATTCCCGCCGCGACTAAATTCGCGGCCGATTCGTCTTTACGTATCGTTTTCTAACGGTCGGCAATTTCGATACGCAATTCGCCATACCGTGTTTCGTTATGGCCGCTCGAAAATACGCTCTGAACGACAGGACAACGAGATTTTCGTCCGATTGCCCGACCGCTCGTCGTTGGTACGGCGCGTTCACTTTTGCCGACACCAACGAAGCGATTTCTTTTTTCTAAACAAAAGTTTATTTCGATTCAAAACGCGACGATGTTCCGGAGTATTTTTCGGGCGCCCGAGAGACGCTTAGTTTAGCGAATTTTCGATTTTCGAAGCGCCGGCACACTCGACAGCCAAAAATACGCGATATTTCGCGAAAATATTCGCCCTTTCACTTATTCGCCGAACGTTTACGGTCGATCGTATGAAGAGCAGGTGTAAAGACGACGTTAGTACACACGTTACGCGTACGTACGTAAAACGGTAACTCTTTTGGATCTTCGTCCTCGCCTTTTTCCCAGCTATTCGGGGTTGGCTACCTTGGTCCACAACCTCCACTTGACCCGATCATTCGTATCAATTCTTTCGGATTGAAATACGCGTTCCGTTCATTTCGGGTATTGTCGCGTACGTGCCGAAATCGACGAACGATCTTCAAAAAAAAGAAAAAGAATTTCGCCATCTTCGTAGACCGTCCGTGACTAAGAAACGGACGTAAATGCGTAATAATTCGGCGTCGACGATCGTCCGTAATACGGCTGACCGGGGAAATACACGCGAAAGACGACAACGGCGGTGTTTCGATACGCGACACCCGAACATCCGCAAACGCGCCAACGTCGTAGTCTCGCCAATAAACGTTCGAGTTGTTCGGACTTTGCGACCGCGCGTACGAAAATACCTAACCGGTAACCGCCGATATAATTACACAATGGTAGGCTAATCGTAGGTCGTTCATAACCGTTCCTAATGTCCGCGGTTAGGACCTCCGCCGATACGCGCGTTCTTTTGAATAACGCTATCGACGGGACGGTGGGGATAACGCGCGTACCCGACATGGGGTCGCGGTAATGACTGACCGTTCGGAAATTCGACGCGTTATCGCGACGACTCCACGGTAATAAACCAATACGTGCCTCTACATAATAATATGGTCGTTGGCTTCACGTACCAACGGTTTGTGTCCGTGTAACGCGCCCGTTATACACGCGTCTCTAACGTACATTTTCGAAATTCTTCGATTTTTATTGGCCCGACGCGTAATTTTGTTCGGACAATAATCGTCGGCGCATCCGTGCTCGTCCACGCAACAGACACTCACTTGGCGGTTGGGGGAAAATACGAACGCAAAAATCGTCAAATGAAATACGTACCGAAGAAACTATCGATATATTCGCTCTTAAAAACCAAAACGCGCAATATTCGAACGAACGAACAACACGAAATCAGGCGGCGTAATATTCGTTCGAAATGTACGTACTGTACGCGTATAATAGATTACGTTTCGTGTTTGTTGTTTACGAAACATGATTTTTTCAACTTTTCAATAAGCGACCAAGTAATAAATAATTGACGTACGTAAACTTAAACGTCGTAAATCGGACGTTAAAATTATTCGTCGCGTTAAACCAGCTCGCACTTTAGCGTGGTGCGCAAATACCGTGACGCTCAAGTCCTATCCACCATTTTCTATCGATGGGCGTCGTACGGGATGACTTTGATTTGGCCGCCCTACCCTGAAAATGGTATTACGAACGTCTCCCGGTCTTGTTTAGTGTCGGAACGCAAAAAACGAAACTACATCTCGGCGCCAGAAAAAAAATAGAAAAAAAACGGGAATCGCGACCCCTCCCCCCGATTGACCGGGCGCTGAACGTGGAATTTCCAGAAAGGAGAGACAACACTCCCGAAACCGGCCCGGCTATTGTTTTTTTTTCTTTTCTTTTCACCTCCCGTAAACCGTGACCCGTTTCGGAAAGTACAATGACGCCCGAACGGCGCGGACTCGATCGTCGCGGCGGCGTCACCCTCGCCCCGTCGTCGCCGAACGCGCCTCGTATTATCTATCTATACACCGAGGAGACGACGACGATCGCGTCGTTGTTGTGTCCGGTCACGGCTATAAAGGCGCGCGGGCGCGCACATACAGAACTAATCTATAATACGTATATATATATATATATTTATATACATCGTATAGTTTATTGTCCGAGGTTCTACGACGCGCTATATCAGTCACGCCCTCACAAAACGACCGGGGAACAAAAACCACGACCCGTTCGTATCGTTATTATCGGTCGTCGTCATTTCCACGTCTGGCGAACATCGGAGAAACGAACTTTGATTATAAAACAGTTACGGCGGTCCGGCAATACGTATCCTCCCAGTAATAAACCGTACGGAAAGCCAAAAACCGCTTCGGCCGTGTACGAGAAAGACCGCCGGTACGTACACGTACGGAGGGAACGTTCGTTTTTCCTCGATCGAATCGATCGATTTACGCCGCAATTATTATTTGGATTCGAATATCGCCCGGAACATTGCCGCCGTGAGGAGTCTAAACGGGTTTTTTGCTTACGGATTTGGGTTATTAATTGTGTGTACGCGTCTATTGTGTCACGCGCTGAAATTTAGCGCACGGACGCCGCGACCTCGAACAATAAAATAGGCTTCGAAAGAGACGGCGGTTTATAGTTTTCAATTTCGAAAAAAAAATGTCGCGTCGACGAACGTGTTTTGTATTTTTGTTTTAAGCGTAAGGCGCGACATCGACCGCCGATCTGTTAATCAGCGATTTACATTACACGTTGCAGATATCGTATAAGAACCCCTTCGAATTCGAAGGACACGATTATACGATTTAAGCAGTCCGAAGCGCGTATATATATATATATATTTAATTGTTCACCTCTTGTGACTTCGAATTTTTTTAAACAAACGTCGTCGTTTCTTATTGACCGCTGAGAATGGCGGTTCCGTTCAACGTCGATTTCACTTAAAATAGCTTTTAAAAAATTGTAGTTACGTTGGACGAGATAGACGTGTACGGTGGTATACATATAGGAGAGCGAGAGAGAGAGAGAGACAGACTAAAAGGTAGTTACATTATTGTATGTTTAATAGCAGTATTGTAACAAACGAGTTTAAAAACGTTTTTCCAATATAAAAAAATCAAACACGCTTATAAGTGCACTTGAAATTTCAGATAATTCTGATGTAAACTATTTATAGAAGACACCCGTGGCGCCTTACCGATATTACCGTCGCGCCGTTAAATTCTTCCTCGACGTATCGTACGTATTAATGTGTAATAAAATATAGCGCGTTAGATCGAAAACGGTTACAGACCGCTTACATAATTTACGCGGTCAATTTGAATTTCCGTTCGAAAATATTGTTTAAATAAATCGTACCGAATCCTGTTTTATAAATATATAGATATCGATCGCTCGCCGGCGTCGGAATATATAGGGGAAATACGTCGTGCAGTGGTTGTTTCTTTTTTGTCGTAGAAATAACGGATATTAAACGAATATAACGACTGAAAGTCGCGGAACGAATATCGTACGGATAATTTGTTCGAAATGTTACGCGCTTTCGCGAAAGATCGGACGTTTTCACGGTGTTTTGTGCGCGATCGTCGACAATGTTTTACGGTTAATTCAGTCGTTTGTGATTGGAAAGAGGTTGGCAACGTCAATATTCACCGTAATCTAGAGGAGCTAAGCTCGAGATCTAAAGCCGATAAATGTTCAAAGAAACTTACGTTGAAATTCGTCTACGTTATTGTAAATCGAATTTCGGTATAGCTCACTAACGAATTTCGCGATTCTCGATCGCGCCCTTTAAATACAAAATTTTTAATTAATCTCGTTCTACTTACGTGTACATTCACGTTTTCCGAATACGTACTATTACCGTACTTGAGGTTTGTACACTTCGGTAGACTTCCGAAAAGAAGTTTACTTTCCGACTAACGAAACTATTGCAAAAGCTGGCAAATATAAATATATATATATATATATTTCTAGCCGTAGCCAGAAATATGTTTTGGACCCGACGCGGTCCGACCGTTTTTCGCGTATATTCGCCGCAGGCTCTCACCCCGTCCGTCCGTAAATAGTTTAGCGGCGATTGTCGAGGGGTCGTTCGGAACGCCCGACGACGGCGACGAAAACTCGAAAAAAAGAAACCGTAAATTGTCGCGTACGAACGATTAACAATAATACGCGTATTTCGTCGCAGGCGCCGTGAACCGAACGTCATGACCGATTTCCAGCGGACCCGGAGCAAGGTGTGGTTCCCCAACCTGGCCGACGACGACGACGATGACGACGATGGCGGCAACAACGGTCACCGTCACCAGCCGCCACAAACACAACAACGGCACCACCATCAGCGTACGCACTCGTGGCGCCGGCAACCGTCTTCGTCGCCGGAGAGCAGACGCGTGTCGTCAGGGAGTCCGAGCAACGGCAGTCACAGGTCGCAGGACTCGGGCTTCTCGGATTCGGAGAGCGGCGGCGGTAGTCCGCCCTCGTCGTCGTCGGCCGCCGGCGGCTCGTCCCGATCAGGCCCGCCGGTTCTTGTCCGTTCGCTGCTGCTAGCCGACGACGAAAAACACTCCGCGGCGTCGCCGTTGTCGTCTCGGCTGCTCGAACCGCCCGACGAACCGTGTGATTGTTTTCTGCCGGCGTGCGAACTGTCCAGGAAGTTTCGGTCGTACCATCAACGCGACGCGGCCGACACCGCCGTCGTGTCACCGTTGGCGTCGTCGAATGGCAACGGCAAGTGGCGCGCCGACGAACCGCGCACGCCAAACCGGACGTGCTTCATCGTCGACGAGTTGCCGAAAATCGGCGGCGGCGCGGTACTGTCCACGCCGAGTTCGATCAACAGTTTCGACCGGTCGGAAAACGTCACCGTCGTCGAGAACGTGCGCGGCGTCGTCGGCCAAGGCGTCGACGACGACAACGACGACCGGCAGCTAATCATCGACCCACCGACGCCGTTCGTGGATCGCGTGGGCAACGACGACGCGGACAGTCTTTCCGACGGACCGGATACGCCTCCCGATCACACGTCTACACCCAAATCGACCAAAAACGGCTATTGTACGCCCAAACCAAATTACAGAAAAGAGTCGAGAAAACCGACGACGAATAACGACCGCAGGTACACGAACGACGTTCACGTGTCGGGCGATTTCCTCCCGGGAAATATTTCGGGACGTACGCGAGTGCCGATTCGCGAACGTTAATCGCGCTCCGTCGTAGTTCGCCAACTCGTTCGTTCAATATTTCATAAGACGAAAATCGTGAATTTCTATAATATCTAATACGTGAAAATTCGCGTCCATTACGCATTTTAGCTATGATAAACCTTTTAACCACTCGTTTTAGTACCCTAAATGTCGATTACTTCCTCTAAAATTCTGTCCAATTTATCTAGTTTCCCTTTTTCTTCGTTTTACGTAAATTCGTATCGCGTATTTTGACCAAATGTGTACGTTCGTATATCGATATTTTATATATCTGAAAGCGATACTTCTGTTAACGAACGAACACACGATAAATTTACGATTAAAAATGCTAACGGAAACGAAATTTTCGATAGATTTTCACTGTTAACGTTGATAGGACGATAGAAAAATGATATCGAGAGGATACACCACGTACGGACTAGGGCCCAAGCGACCGATATCCGTAATTTTACCTCCCCTACCGACAAATCCACCTCCGTGACTGCGAAAACGGGAAAAAATTATCCCCACCCGACAACGAGGCTGATTGGACCGCCGCGACTAACACGCGCGAATTGTAAAATACCGCAATATCGTTTTCAGGACCGAGCGCGAAAACGAAATTCCCGTCGGCCAATGGTTAAACGAACTGAGGTACAGATGCGAACCCGAATGTATGGCCACCCTCCAGTCGAAGTCGATCGCGACCTCGGAAGACGTCTGCCGTCTTTCCACCACTATCGTTTGCACGGATTCCGAGGTCGTGCGGGACCTCTATCACCGTACGAAAGCCATATCGGACGAATTCAAAAGGGCGTACAGGTATGTGTCGTTCGCTACAACGGTCCTCCCGGCATACTACGAAGGTAAAAACTAATTCGGCGCGTTTTTGTTCCGCGACGCCCTCCGCTTTAGCGCCGTGAACGAGCGCCGCAACGACAATTTCGGCCCGGCCGTGCAAACGTTGACCGGTCTGCTGTTGGACTTTGTCAGTGACCACGAGGGGGACTTACCGGAGCACGACGGCCAAGGGCTGTGCATGGATCTGGTGGACGTATCGGAGAAGTTGCGAATCCACGCGAACCGACGTCCGGGTAACAGAAAAATCGTTCTCAACGACGTGTCCGCGTTGGGGCGGATATTCCGCGAATTAGTCGACGCCCTGTTGACGAAACGAATACAGGTAGGCGGGGTCGGGTGGATGACTCGAATTGGCGATGTTTTTCTTTCGGTTTCGAAACGCGTCGGTGGTTGGACAACCAACTGTTTTTCACGTAACTGACGGACATCCGTGACTTTTACTGTACAGTCGCTGGTGAACGTGCTGGAGGAACCGAGCACCGACGCCGAGCTCATCAAGGCCATGTCCAGCATCAACAGCACGGGCTTGGAAAGTTCTCATCTCAGCGGTCTGGTGACGAAATGCAACGGGATCCGGTCACTGTTGTCCGTCTGTCTGGACGCCGTGTCCGGCACCGTCAGGTCAGCCGCGCTCCGTACGTTGGCCATGGTGTGTTGCACGTCGGACAGCGTCAGGCAATTCGAGAAGGTAATAAATAATCCCGCAGGCCGAGGGCACACTCGTGCCAGGGCTAACGTTGGGCGTCGCCGCCGCCCCCTCTTTCCCACTTCAAACCGTCGTCTCCTCGCTTCCGACGGAAATTACCGCGAGTCAATTTTACGTTCGTGATATATACCAACCCATATTTCGTAATCGCTTTTTCCTCGTAAAACGATATTTTGGTCGTTATCACTTTTCTTTTTCCGTATTCTCGGGGTACACGACGTCGTTTAACCGATAAATTACGAATTCGTTCGGTAACTGCCGTTCCGGACGGCTGAATAACGTACAATTTATGAGTAATCCGAATGTCAATCGGTCGAGAGAGAGAGAGAGAGGAGTACTTATTTTTCTTAAAATTACTCAAAAAATGTTTTTACCGTGTGTGTCTTATGGAACGAAGTGTGGGGAGCGGAATCGTGCCCTTTCCCCACCGTCTTAATCCGGGCTCGCGACGGTGGTAGTTCGGTTCCGCAGCGAGCCCTCCGACGTTAGGTGAATATTACGTGTCGTCTCGTCACCGTTGCTTTATGTTCTCCGCACAGGCCGGCGGCGTGGAAGTTTTGTCCGACATCCTGGGCAGCGGCAACAGACGGTCGGCAAAAGAACTCGCCGACGCCGTATCCGTCTTGGCTCAGATCACCGCTCCTTGGATCGACGACAATCACGTCGTCACCGGGCTCGACAAACACCTGGAAACGTTCGTATCCTCCTTGACGCGTAAGTACATTAACGAATTACGTCGACGTTACGGGACGTTGGTTGGGCTCAACCACGGGTCGGTAGTTACTACAAAACACGAGGCACCGGGGAAGGGGCGTGCGCGATACTCGTCGTCGTTGCCGTTTATTACGTTGGATTTCCCGACACGACGGTCCGTACCGCCTCGTGTCCCGTACCACAGTGCGGACGTTCGCGGTTTTACGAACGCTTCGGAAAACGATAATCGTTCGATTTCTTCGGCGTACTAAACCGTCGGTCGGCTCGTACGAAAAACGATCGCCGTCGAGTTGTTGTTCGTTTTTGTTTCGCGATTTCCCGGTAGTTTACCACTGGGGCCTGCTCAACTCAAACCACGGTTAGATTCTTAAACAAAGATACGCGGGAAAAATAACCAACAGCGTTACGTAACCGTTACTTTACGTTTACGAATACCGTTTGGACGCGCGAACGTGTTGTTCCGATCACCCGAGTCCGTGCGCGCGTGTGTCCGTCTCGGCCGACCCGGTACGGTTAGATGGTAATGGGCTCGCTCGACCTTTTTTTACAGACCTGGTGGAGACCACGCGGTCCCCGGAGACGCTGTTACTGTCGGCCGCCGCGTTGGCCAACTTAACGTCCGTGGAACCCAAAGCCGTGTGGACCGTCCTGAACATGGGCACGGCCGGGTGTCTGGTCGAGGCCGTGCGCCGGAACGGCACCGCGTCCACCGTGTTCCTGCAGGAGCAGACGGCCACGTTGCTGGCCAACATGTCGGCCGTTCCAGAGACCCGTCCGCACATGGCGGCCAACCGTGCGGTGCTCGCCCTGCTGTGCTTCCTGCAAGTCCGGCACTCGCCGCTGCAACCCGTCCCCGAGATACTGGCCGCCGAACGGCTCCAGCACAAGACCGCCGTCGCCCTATCCAGGTAAACTTAGCAAACTGCGAGTACGACGGCGGCGGCCGTTCGTTCAGTCGGTTCCCCGGAGCGTATTCGTTCCGAAATCGAACGGACGTTTACGTTTAACGTTTTTTCGAATTCAAAATCGAAAAGTCGAACAAGAAAATTGGCGATATTGCTCGGTTTTTATAATTTCGGTTAAACGCTCGTACGTAAAAACCGTCGGAGGACAATGTCGCTTTACACGAACTTATTATTATTCGTACGCAGCCCAATAAATCGCGCTCGTATTTTTCTACCGTATCTAACCCCGAACCACACACCCGCGTGATCCCTTAACTACGCGACAAAGTGCCCGCGGTGGTTGTTCCTCCGTAGCAAATTTGTATTTGTCGGACGAAATTGTTTCGGTTTCGCGCGTTCGGTTACAATTTCGAAAATCGTCGCTAACGGTTTTTAATCGTTCCGCAGATTGTGTAGCGACGTGGAAGTGTCGAAACAAGTGGTGGAACTTGAAGGCGTCAACCGTTTGATTAGACTGTGCAAAGACGAACGCGAACGAAATCACAGCGACGGCGTTTTGGTGGCTTGCTTGGTGAGTAACGGGCGAATTCGTTTAGTTAGTCCGCGAGAGAATTAAACGTTCGGTAGCCCGTCTGAGGGAGGGGGGACGTTTTCGGAAAATTTAACAAATTTATCAGTTTAACTAAAATCGCGCGAATTAAGTCGTGTACGTGACTCGGACGAATCTCGTTTTCGGCGGTATTTCTCCACGATTATCGTGATTTGTCCACGACGCCCCGCACTCGGGTGGGGAAATACTTGATCGACGAATTTCGCGCGGGAAAATAGCGACGACCGATTTAGTACATCGGGCAGAGGCGTATTTTGCGCCAGAGGTTTAAAAACACAAATTCCGCCCACTCCCGTCAATCCGAAACCCGCCCGACAAATAAAAACTTCACTTCCCACCGTAACAACGGACAAGAAACCGAGTTGCTCCGTTACTGTCGCGCTGCGGGAATTTACGCGCGTTCGTTTTTATTTAGCGGCGTTTTACGTACGAATTGCCGGCGTTGAACGTATTTATTTCCGAATAAATAACGAACGACGAATTCCGTGTTTTCCCGACGTTTATTAAACTAAACAAAATACCGATCATTGAAACCGAACACGGACAAACGCGTACTTTACGGCCAATCTGTCTGTGTACTTGAATCGTTTTCACTCGTATTTATAACGTACTTGAAATAAAAAAAAAAACAAAACTGTCCAAAACTAACCTCACCCAAGCCCTATTGAACGGAACACACGTCTCTGTCGGCCAATGTATCTATATTGTGTTGTACGGGCGGCGAAACGAAGAAACGTTTCGAAATTACAGTCGAAAAGGAAGACCGAAAAAGAAGTGGTCGAATACGATTGAGTGTGATATGAAGACCGCTGGGGTGTGTGTGTGTGTGTGTGTGTGTGTGTGTGTGTGTGTGTGTGTGTGTGTGTGTGTGTGTGTGTGTGTGTGTGTGTGTGGATGATGTGGGAAATCGAGTCAAGTGGAGATTTAGGACAAAGGTGGTCGACCCCAATTAGCTGGGAAAGAGGCGAGGGAGAAGACCGTAGCGCCGTGGATCGACGCCGTTTCGATATTAAGTCGTCGTCGGCGGCGAGGGCGCGTTATTATCGAAACGAAAAACGTGTAAACAACGTCCAGTTATTTCGGCGTTCATGAATTTAACGACAATACGATTAACGCGTGTTCCCAGGCCTCGTTACGAAAGATCGCGGCGAACTGCGGCAAAGACAACATGGCAATGGATCGACGGGACGCCGCGGAGCTGATCGAACCGAGACTTCTGGACTCGTTCCTTTTGTTCTCGTCGAAACAGGAGAGCTACGTTTGAACGGTGAATCGTCGTTACGCAAACGGATACGAACGCCGCGCGCGTGTCGCCGAACTCTAGGGGGGCACGGCGCCGGGATTTTCCGAGACGTACGGTACGGTCGCGTTTTTCGGCTCGAAATATTCCGAGCGGTTTCGTCGTCCGAACCGAGATACGCCGTCGATGGAACGCGCTCGACGTGTCGAAAATATCGCCGTTGATATTCTCGTTGTTTTACGCGAATATTTTACGACGCGTCGTAAAACCAATTTTTCGGCGCTCGGACTTCGCGTGCTCCGCGAGACGCGACAACTCGCCTCCGGCGATGTGAAAAGCCGACGCGACCGACATTCCGTTTACGCCGGCGAACGTTCGTTATGTTGTGTTCCGAATACGAGCGAATTTCGAAAAAACGTTTTTGAAAGCGTGAAACGCTCTTTTTCACGGTAAATACGTACCGCGCGTCGTTTGTACAAAAATGCCGGACTACGTGTCGTAAAAGCAATATTGTAGGCGTGTACTAAAACCCGACCAGACGGCGTTTAACTTCGGATACGGGTTTTGCCCGTACCGGTTGCCGTTACGTCGGAATTTACTTGGCGCGCGTTGTACGGGTTGTTTCAAAACTAGACGAATAGACCTCTCTACGCGACTTGGGTGAAAAATAACGACGTCTCGGTTTTGTTTTTTAATTCGTATCGCGATGTTTCTTATGTATCCAATGTCTATAACACGCGTAGCGTGCCGAAAAGGTGTTTTCGTTAGTTTCGGCCAAAATGCCGAATTCAATACGCGAACATTATCGACGGCGGGTTACAGATCTTTCTCCGTGCGCTTAAAAACAATTCAAAGCCCGCGGAATATCCGACAACGAGACGTCGTTTATTTTACGCGAACCGTCGTTTATACGCTTTTCTCCGTTTAATTTGAACACGCGCGGAATAAAAAATACGAGACGACGGCGGTATTATTGTTCGAAAGTACGTTTACTCGCGTCGTCGTCGCGAAAATATTTTTCAAACGAATAACTTCCCACTCGCCTTCCGACGGCAGCCCGAGTTTAATTCGTTCGTTTTTGTGTATATCGCCCCCGCGCGAACATCCGTGTAAAAACGTCATATACGCCGGCGGTTGTGTCTCGCGAATTGCTTCGAATTTTCGCCGTACAATCGAAACGTTCGTTTGTCAACATTTTACGTGAAAAAAGGTGAACGTTTAGAACGACTATTGACGTTTGAAAATCGTCGTTACGTTTATTAATTCTTCGATTTCAAATTTTACTCGACGATATAACGAGCGAATTTGTCTTCAAAATCCTACAAAGGCCACAACCTGTGCTTAATACACGAATACAAACCAATTTTACCGTAACCGAATGTACGCGCGTTTGTAACGCTATGCACATACCCGTCGAAAACAATCCCGAATTGGCGGACGATTTCACCGAAACGCGAGAATTACACCCGGCCGACAAATATTTTATTATCTAGTCCAATTACCTTTGTTGACAAGCGCCGACGTAGACACGGACGAAATAATACTTAAACGGTGTACTTAACGTTATTCGACGGTTTGTCGACGACTCCGCCGTTTTTGGTTACAAATAGGGACGACGTACACGCGGCTACCGATTTGATTTGGCAAAAGAAACTCCGCGCGTTCGACATAATTAGGACGTTAATTTTGTTTACGCTTAACAGTTGATACTCGCGGACGCGAACGCGTTCAAAATACTTGTCAACGATTCGTTCGTAATATTTTCTCCGTCAAATTGGTTACATAATTTTTTGAATTTTTAACCGTAGACAATTTATATTTACACGTTATTTTTAATCGTATTTTATTTATACCTACGCAGATTATTCATTTATGTATATACATTAATAGTATTAAGTATTTGGTTTAGCAATTTTGACCTGATAACGTATAGTAAATAATCCAATCGATATTACCAATATGACCAATAACGTAGAGCGTAAGCGACAATTATTCCGAAAATGATCGAAAACATTTTTCTGTTTTTGGAAAATGTTGTTTCATTCGAGGATATATTTTTTTATTTCGCCCAATTACTCGATCAACAATAATTATTGTAAGTTTTCTACCAGAAATAAAATAATCACGTTGTCTATACATTACAAGACTGCCGTACACAAACGATTGCTTGTTTAATCGTTTTTAATTTATATAATTATAATTTTATAAAAAATATTTGGGCTCGAGTCTAAGCTGAATATCATGTAGCTATACAACGGTATTACACTTAAGACTCTTATTATATTACCATACATATATACAAATATATATTGTTGAAAATTACTACTTTTGTGTTCTATTCTAAATAGATTTATCGAAACATTTATGTAACATATTTTCACTATTGACATTGACGTTCTATATAATAATAAAACAAACGAATATGAAATCGACTTGTAAATTGGTTTTTCTTTTTTCAAATTATCGACCCTTAACACGTTCATCAATGCCACATTTAAATCAACTGTTACGCGTCAAATGGCCAAGCATTAATCTAGTTGTGTACCTTCCACAAAATTGTAAATATCAAACAACCACAATGATCGTACACCTATTTATTGAATATGTAAGGATTAAAAAAAAATATTTTGTAAACATTTGAAACGATACAAAACAAAAAACTATCGTTATTTTTGAACCGATTTTTACTTTGTTTTTATATACGTATAAAACGGTTTTATAAGCGATAATATCGAAAACAATTTGCGATACATAAATCGGGTCGCTTTAAACAATCGGAAAACAATGTTTGCGTCTTCTGAACGGCGCAGTGTACGTGATTTTCCGTAAAATATTTCGATTTTTTTTTTTTTGGAAGAAAACGCAATTTCTTACGCATCGAAAAATATTTCGATTTACTAATACCGAAATCTCGGAGAGTCTATAACCATGGGATATACCGTTTAATTTAACACGTTCTGTATAAAGATAGTAGAAATTGGGTAAAAAATACCAAACTTCCATCTCTTTTAGTACTTTCTATGGAGTAATTTTTAATCGAAAGAATAGTACGTATAACAATGCGGTATTGTCCATCACAATATCCTATGTATATTTATACACAGAAATTACAATAGGTTTCATGAATGTACACAACTTTTTGTTTTGATATAATTCCATAAGCGTAAAATAATTCCTACACACAAATTATCGAAAAAATATATTATGTCGAATAGCTCGCTCATGTTCCAATAAAACTATATTCATATAGATTTATTATTAAAAAATAATAAGCCAACGAAGATCTTCGTGTTCCTTATAGTAATCTTTCTACAAAGAAAAACTAGTCATCTAACTTCTAGACCTCGATAAAAGGAATGGTTACTGTTAGCGCTTATTAGTCTCGTTCATTATCAACTCAAATGGTCAATCATCAATTTAAATAAATTGAATAGGTTAATACTTCCCTACGAATAAAACGTAGATCCTTTAAATTTTGAAAAACGAATATTTGTCACAATAGGCGGCCTATTAATGCAACATATACAATATTTTTTGTACAAAGAATTTGTCCGAAACCCCATCCTCTAAATTAGTATCAAAGTTTAAACTGAAATCACCATCGGAATTTTCCAAAATACTCAAAAATTATTCGTCAATCGTAGCACTACGAATGATTGTTAAAATAAAAAAATTTATTTCAAAAATGGACGAATTTATTTATAAAAAAGCCCAAGGTTCTAGCCTCCTAGTCAATTGTTGTATTCGTAAATATTTTTGGAATTTAGTTTAAATTATAATACTACATTGACTAAATAAAAAAAGAAAACTAACGAATTTATGTAAAAAATACAGCCTTATCTTTTTTCTCCTCTTATTCCAAATAAAGTTGAAAAACAAAACAAAAATATTTACGAAAAAATAAAACGAACTATTTGAAACAATAGTTAAAATGTTAATTAATAACAAACAAGTTTAAAAAGTTTATGGCTATATTCTCGTTAGTCATAATATAAATCAATTAAGGAAGCTCGTGTCAACCACATGTTGATATTAAACACTGGCATTCATTTTAGTTGTACTCTAACCACTTTTCTTGTAATCCAAAATTATAAAAAACAAATGTAAAAAAATTTGCGCATTAAAATTAGTTATCTTCCTTCAAATATCCACTATTTTCAGACTCGATTAATAATAATATCCGTAAGAAAACAATTTATTGAAAAATAAAATAATAAAAGATTTATTTTATTTTAGTTTAATACGTCAAAAAGTGAACAAAATTTAATCAAACAGACCAAAGCCCATATCATCATCTTCCTCTTCTTCACTTTCAACCTTTTCTTCTTTCTTTGCTTCTTCTACTGGAGCACTTTCCACTGGAGCTGCAACAGCAACGGCGAACTTGGATGGATCCTATAAATTAAAATTGTTTGAAATATTATAACGTAACTCATTATTAGTTCTTACCTTAAGATACTCTTTGAACGTCGTAGCTTCTTTAAAATCAATATCTGACTCAATAGCAACTGCAACTAGGTTCTTAAAACCATTGAGCAACATGTGTGGAACAGACACCACAGTCGGATAGCTGATAGCTAGACAAGCAGCAGCCACTTGAGCAACTCCCTAAATAACATTACATAAAATGGTTAAATTTTCCTTATACAAATTATAACTAAACTTATTTTATTGATATTTACGCAATTTTTAATAATTCACAAAATAATAATTATTTTAAAATTTCCATTTAAAAGTACAGATTAAAATTATTAATTTCAATAACATATCAAAAATACATTTTTTAACAATATATTTGAAATTAAAATATAAATCTATAATTCAACAAACTAATGCTTATTGTCCCCCTGCCATAAAAATGATAAACTATATAAAATTGACTATAATCTGTACTCACAGTAAATGAAATCCACAAAACAAGGCTAGTTTTTATAATTTAATTATATATTTCTAATTTTACTATGAAACGTAAATATCGAGCTCAGAAAATGCATTTATCAACATCTTTATATTCTGTTGGGGAAAGAAGACATAAAAAGCATTTTCATCATAACTTACTATTTACTGTACTTGTAGCAATTTAATTAACTCAGATAAAAATTATCAACATCAAATCTTCTGCCGGGAAAAGAAGACAAAAAAGTTAAATAAAAATAATCATCATCATTAATATTTTACTAAAACGAATAAAACTAATCAAAGTATTTAAGAAATTGTTAATTAGACGAAGCAAAAATTACTAATAAAATGTTTAACTGTTTTATTGAAATATTTAAATCACTTCCCACATAACAACTAACATCATTAAAATGTGTAACACATAGTGTTAATTAGCAACAAAATTTTTAGTAAAAAAACCCAAGTTTAAATCAACTTGCATAAAAAACAAAATAATTGAAAATATTTTGAAAAATAAGCTAGGATATCTAGTAATATAGTCATTACAATTGAAATAAAACTTACGCCCAAAAAAGTTTTCAACAAATCTTCTGGCTTGATGTCCAAGATAGCCGGTTCAAAAATAGTTCCAGAATCATATACCATTTGCACAGCTAATCCATACGAAAATGGAGATATATTCAACATATTCAGTAATGTAGCCTCAGAAGCTCCTACTTTGTCACCTTCTTTCAAAATATGCACATCGTTCTAGACATAAAAATGGTAATAATAATTACAAATAATTTTAATAACACGCGAATAGTTTTCCTTACAATGATTTCAATTGTTCCCTTTGAGATTTTGGTTGGAATAGAAAGTGCCTGGAAGAAAGAAGTTTTTTCAGGACCAAGACCAGTGTTCTGTGCAGGAATGATTACAGGACAAGGAGCAATGGCACCAGGACGAGCAGGAGCTCGTACTTTGTTTTCCAAAAGCTTATCCCTAATCTCAACTAATTCATTACGTGTGAAGACAAATCCAACATTACCTCTAATGTGAGGCAAAATCCTAAAAAATTATAAAAATATAATATTAGCATTCAACAAAACCTTGAAACTATTAACAAAAATGGATACAAATTTGTATAAAAATGTCATTACAGTAAATCAGACTGCCTAAAGCGTTTGACATCAAGAAAGGTCAATCCACGCCAATGGGTTCAACCATTTCTGGCTTTGACGTGTTAACGATTAACCTTTTAAGTCATAATATATCATCACAATTACTGTAAGCATAATAATAATAATAATAAACTTACATTATACATTTAAATTATAGCTACTAAATACTATAGATGAATTTTATCAGTTTCAGACAGCAATTGCGTTTTACTACAATAAGCTTTATCCGCACCAATGGGTTCAACCATTTCTGGCGTTGATGCGTTAAGACTCCACTTATTCAGTTAAAACTTTATCATCATTAACAATTAATTACATTAATTTAAAAAAAAAAAAAACATTACTTTTCAAGAGATTGGTTCCTGTCTACATGACCTTTAATTGCTTTCCTCATCATCGTATTCTTGCCCATTAGCACAACAGCATTTCCACGCAGACTGATACGAATTTGTTGCATCTGTTTCGAACCAACGTTGTCGGCTCCCACGATGAAACATTTTGGAAAATCATCGAGCAAACTCTAAACAAAGACAATAAAAAATAAATTTGAAATCGTTACAAAAATCAGAGTAAACGGCGTAATACATACCACCAACTTCACAAAATAGTTAGCTTTCCAAGTCGCTTTGTCCTCTCTACCCATCTTGTGGTATAGAGATGTCAATACGTTTAAGAACTGAAAATCAAAATAAGACTATTATTGAAACAACTATTAACAAATACAATTTCTAGGCTAATTGACGACAGAAGAACATCGAAATGTTTTAGGTTATGTTTATGAGACGCGGCGACTAAATAATCACGAAATTCTTTTACGAGTGGTTTTCGTCTCGATTCGAGGACTAACGCATCACTGCGTACGGTTTTCGCATCCAAATCGAGCGACCAGTTACGAAAGACTCGTGTAAACTCCACGCGTACAAACCATGTGCGCACACGTTTCGTTCGCACGTTGGAATTTTTCGACCACCGCGACAACGATTCAATAAACAATATAAGGCAATAATAACGATTTTTCTACAACCGAGAATGTCTACTTACCAAAGCTCCACGCGTAAAATAAAAACCGAACGAAAATTCGATTCGCAACTTCCACCTAGCGGCGTGGTCTCAGAAAGAGACCGTAATTCGTGTGACGATGTGTCGATGATGATAGTGGATGGATGTATGGGGTGGTGGGGTAACAAAAAACCGTTCTCATGGATAAACAACATTGGACATGGATGAAAAACCGAAAACGATTTTTGGCGCAAGTTTTTCTTAACTCATTGAGCACTATATATTGTTTTTGGACGTCCCACGGTTTTGTAGTAGTCGTAAATACCTAATTTTTTGGTTCCCTCATTCAATCGTACAACGTTCAAAATTCGATATTAGAACATAAATCATTATCATAACACAATCAATATGTACTTAAGAAGTTGTTTCTTGTTCATTTGTTCATATGCTACTAAACACAATGTTACCGATAGTATTTAACGATCGTTTAAAACTATGTAAAGGACGTTTGACCGGAACGTTGTTTAAACTATAGTTTGAATTCGGTCTTGTAGTATAATAAAAACGATACGAATGTAAGTATTTTTCAATGTTTGGACGGTCACTACTCGCGTCTTCGAGAAATTCTTTTACGCGTCGACCTCGAATCGCACGACGAATCATACACGTTGAAAGTCAAAATTGAAATTCGGAAAAAAAAACGCGCATACTGTTTAGGTCAAATATGCTCGAAATAATATGTCCGCGCGTGTATTCACACGAAATCGTAATTGTGGTCATTAAACAATTCAAGGACGCCGGAAGAACGGCGTCCGACGATATCTTTCGTAAAATACACTAAATCTTCCAATAATTTCTACGTGTATGGCGCCAGTTGTTTTTGGTAGAAAACGAAGATTTCTATAGTAAGAATCTCGCCACCTCTAAATTATGGTTTACAGATATACACTGTATCACACAAATACGTTACATTTATATCGTCATAAATTATAACGAAAAAGAAACTCTAAAGTCACGGTGAGAATTCGGTTATTTGCTCATTGGTCACACTGTTCCAATTCTACTCGACATACTTTATAACCTCAATACTTGAGCCACTCTGTTTACCGTTTTCTTTTTTGGCGTTTTCCTATCGAAACTTTTCGTCTGTCGGTTTCTTTTCGTCTGCCTTCACTTCGGATATTATTTCCGTCGACTTTTTCGCAACGAATTCTTTCACAACGCAACAAAATGACCGCCGAGAAAAAAGTCAAAGTGAAGAAAATCAAGGTAAAGTAATTTGTCCGCGTTTCGATTTATCGTTTTATCCGACGACAATCCGTCGGGAGTTTACACACGTGTGTACCGGGAATTCCGTACGTGCCAACAGAAAGTGCAACGTTTTATGAACGTCTCGAAATAGGTTTTATATACAAAACCTTTTTTTTTCTTTTACAGGTCAAGAAGACTCCAACGCAGAGCGTACAAGTGTTCGGTCGCAAGGTAAATAACGCATCGATTCGCATTTTACGATTGAATTGTGGTCGAACTACAACAAAGATTAATTTAAAATCTCGTTAAAAAGTAATATTAGTCGCAATTTAAACTGGATATAAATTGAAATTGTAGTTCCTGTTTGTTTCTTTATAACTGTACAATAATAAGGATAAAGTAACACATTTGATAATCGATACATTTTTCAAATTAAATTGCTTTATCGAAATTCAAAACGACATATTATACTGTTAATATTTTTGCTTAGATTTATAGAGGCACTTACATTTTCAAAACTTATATTTTGTAAAATAAATTTGTTAAAGGACTTTTTAAACACGTCATTGTGATTAATAAGTGTTAGTTTTTTCGACAAAAATTCTTTTGTGTAACTTGCGTATTTATTTTCATTATTTTAAGTTGAAAATTGTTCACCTATCTATCATTATTGTTTGCAGAAAACTGCCACAGCTGTCGCATACTGTAAAAGTGGTAGTGGTAACATTAGGGTGAATGGTCGACCATTAGACATGGTTGAGCCCAGAGTTCTGCAATACAAACTCCAAGAACCTATTTTATTATTGGGAAAAGTAAATATTAAATTCTATTTTTTAGTATTTACGTGTTTTATAATTGTTTAGTAATTATTGGTAAAAATATATAAGTTTACTAATAGTTGTCTTATACTTTTCATTTTAGGACCGTTTTAATGAAGTTGATATGAGAGTTCGAGTTAATGGTGGTGGACATGTAGCTCAAATTTACGCTATTAGACAAGCTATATCCAAGGCTTTGGTTTCATATTATCAAAAATGTAAGTATCAAAAATTATATATTATGAAGCGAGACTTATTTTTTAAAACTTTTAGATGTTGACGAAGCTAGTAAGAAAGAAATTAAAGACATTTTAATTCAGTATGATAGAACACTTTTGGTTGCCGATCCAAGACGTTGTGAACCCAAAAAATTTGGAGGTCCAGGAGCCCGTGCAAGATACCAAAAATCATACCGTTAACATCGTTTTTTATATATTTATATATATATATATGATTCAACAAAAATATATATAAATTTAAAAAAAAATTGTATACGTGTTATTTTTAAATTTTAACAATTATTTTGTATACTCATTAGCCATTCCAAATCCATCAGTGTTGAAAATCACTATTCAATTTTAAACAAATTAATTTGTTTTTATTTCTATATTAATATAGCTTCGACATACATTTTTTATACTTCTATTACTATAGAACAAGTTTTAAAACTTTAGCACTTAGATTTCATATTGTCTTCAAAACAAGTGGTAAATACTTTTAATATTTGACAAATCTTAAATGTTTAATTATTAAGATGTTGACAATCGATGGAATATTGTACAGAATTATTTTATCAAGCAACAACCATTTTCGTAGCAAATTTGCCTTATGGTTTATTTGTTTTTAGACATGAAATCTTAGTATAACAAAGCTCAAATAAAATATCAATATAAAATTAATTTCGCTACTTCCTTTCGTAATGACATTTGTAAATTTCAATGTACAATGTTTTATTAATAATTTTGGTGTTTCCATACGTTTTTAAAATCTTTAATTTGTACACAAACTAATACACTACTCCTGTAAAACTTGTAATTTTTCCATTTTTAAGTTTTAAAATGTTTAATCATTTTTCTGACATACTCGCCTATATATTTTATATGTTTAATGGTTTAAAAATTGCCTCTATCAAATACATACTAAGTATAAAATTAGTTTTTTCTGTTGAAACATTTTTTTTCAGGTATGATTTTAATACATAACTTTCGATATTTAAAAAAATTTATTTTAGAATTTGTCGTAATCGACGATATACATTCTTTTTTTTTACATTAAATTTGGAGGGGATAAGTGTTATTTTATACTGAAAAGGATTATGAAAAAAATTGTATAATGGGACAGAAGAATGTGTGAAATACAAATGAGGCAATAAGATGCAGAAAAATAATCAACAATTGCTAAACAGATATGGAAGAGA